>JAOQGH010000014.1:4070807-4115011 GCA_025769975.1 Gallinago jamesoni | reverse complement strand
CCTTGGGGACCGGGGTGGGGGACACCCAACACGGGGATTGGGGGGGGGGACGGACACCCTGAGGGGCTGAGGGGAAGGGGGGGAGTGAGGTGGCGAGGAAGGAGGTCGCGGGGGGGGGGGACGACGATGAGGGTCGCTGCGCCGGTGTTGGGGGGGGGGGTGGCGGAGCGGCGTGTGGTGGCTGTGAGGGACGGCCGGGTGTGTGGGGGGGTGTGTGTGTCCCTCACACGCTCGGGGACACGGGGGTGGGCGCCCCCCCCCCCGGGGGCGGCGGGGGAGGGGAAGGCCCGGAGGGAATTGGGCCTGAGGAAGAGCGGGGTTGGGAGGGGCGCCCAGAGAACGGAGGGAAGGGTGGGGGGGAGATTGTGTGAGGGGAAAGGAGGGGGGGGGGAATGTGTGTAGGGGGGGAGGGGGGTGTTTAAAAAAAAAAAAAAAAAAAAAAAAAGGGTTGGGGAAGTAGCCGGGGAGGGTGGGCAAGGCTGAGGGGGTGCCAGGGAGGAGCGAAGAGTGCATCCTGGGAGTTGCCCGATAGGCACAGCTACCAGAGCATGTCAGCAAAGCCAGATTATTAGTCCCAGAGACTTGGGAAGGCGGGGGAGGGGAAGTGGGGGGAGGGGAGGGAACTACCGATGCTAAAGATGGGGCATCCGGGAAAAAAAAAAAAAAAAAAAAAAAAACAAAACCAAAAAAAAAAAAAAAAACCACCGACCAACAAACCCAACAACTAAAACTTAGGGGCCACCCGGGCCGGGCTGGGTGTAGCCGGCTCCGGAGCAGGCCCCGGGGAGAGGCCGGCGGCTGGAGAGGGAAGGTGGTGCCAGGGAGAGAAGGGAGAGTGAGCTTTTTTTTTTTTTTGGTGAGGAAGGTACCAGGAATCCTGAGAGAAGCCCCAGCGGTGCTCGCTCTGTGTGTGTTGAGGGGGACACCCCCCCCCCCCCTCCAGACGCCCCAACGGTGAGAGAAAGTGTCACTGGGGCGATGGGCAAAGTTCTGTCCCGGGGCAGCAAAAACCAACAAGAAAAAAAAACCACCCCAAAAAAACCTAAAAAAAAAAAATGGAGGGTCTGGCGTGGGTGAGGCGTCCCTGGGAAGAAAGGGTGAAGGCAGGCAGGGTGAGGCCACTGACGGAGGGGACCTGCTCAGCAGGAACAAAAAAACTGGTTGCTTGCTGGAGAGTGCCAGATGGGTTGAATTCACGACAGGACTTAAGATGGAGGTGTTTTGTGGGGCTGATGCCAAAGAGGAGTCCCAGTCCCCCCCCTCTGCCGAGATGCGCGGAGGTTGTGCGCGCGCGAAGGTTGAGAACCGGGCTCCTTTTCACAAATTTGAAAACCCCACTGTTGCGATCGCCTCGACCACTTTTCTTTCTCTGGCAGCGTTCTATCTGTGTACTACTATTTACTTCTTTTTTTTTTTTTTTTGGTGTGGGGGGATTTAGTTTGTACGCAAGACAAGCTCTATTCAAAATAAAGTTATATCCTGTCTGTGGTCTGCCACCTTCTCCTCGCCCCCAGCTATCTGCCATGTTTCACGGAACCTATCTAGAGGGCTTCTTGAAAATCTTAATTCATTATTAGTTTTCTATCTGTCTACCACTTTTTTTCCCCGTCTTTGTGGTAAGTGTGGTGAAAAGCTAGAGAGAGTATCAGGGACTGTATATACGAGCTGTGGCAGTTGCTATAGGTAAGAGAATATTGTCAGTTTTTAAGTATTTAGAAGTAACTAACTTTACAAATTTTGACTCTTCACAGCATTTTAGCAGCAAATTCCAAACTGAAAAAAAAAAAGTGTCAGGGAAGAAAAAGCTTTTCTTTTGGCTTTAACTTGAGAAAAGATCCTTAAATATAACTCCTGAACAACTTAGAAATTGGGGGTACAAGTATTTATTCAAAGTGGCTGAATTCAAAGCACTATTAAAGGCAAAGAAAACTGTGGGAAGTACTTTGGTATTTTTCATAACTGTCCCGAGCACAAAGTTTTAGGAAAGAAAACGTGTCTTTTTAGTGGGCAGTTTTCTTTTAAGCCGCAGATTGAGTTTTTCTTCTAATCTCAATTTCAGTAGGACAGATGACTTCTTTTTTTTCCAGACCTTCTCAAGAGTTTAATGACACATCTTACGTGAACCTGAGTACGCAAACTGTTCAAACAGTGCTCGATCTTCCAGAGAGTGAACCAGATGATGTTATCAGACAAATAGAGCTGAATTTCCAGCTGGGTACCAGTGGTCCCTAAATCCTGCTGGCCCATGGGCTACCGTCTGAAGGAAGCAAAATGCCACAGGCTGTTTCGTGTCTCCAGTTGGCTTCATTTTAAACATCTTAATTTCCTGTGTCCGTGAGCAATTTCACAGGGTCTTGCAGGAGGAAACTCTGTCTATAAGCCATGAGTAGGGGACCGCAAATAACAAAATTTTGTTTAAAAAAAGTACACAAACACCCTAAATTTGCTTTTGAAAGCTGCTTGAAGAATGTGAATTAGCTTTCATCTAAAGTTAATTATCCAGCTTCCATCATCGCAGACTTAAGTGCTTGAAGGATTCTGTGTACGAGGCAGACACTGAACATTAACTTTTTTTGCAGCAAAAAATAAAAGGCCATTGGTAGGTTTAGGTGTAACTGAATGTCTCATCTCAAGAAGAGTTCAGCTGTTTGGGCCAAAGGGAGGTTTTCACCCCAGTATCTTCAGCTTGAATTGGGGAGTCCGTGGAGTGGCAGGAGAAACTGGCTTGTACGTTGTCACAGTTTCCCAAAGGCAGGTGGGGGATTGAAAAGTAATAGTGGTGACTTATTCAACGGGTCACAGCCACACTTTTAGCAGCGCTCCCGAGGGAACAGCGGAGACAACCCTAAAATGTTTCCTGGTAGTAGTGTAATGCTGCGGAATGAGGATTTGGAGCATTTTTACTGCCAAGGCCAGAACGAGCTGGAACAGTGAATTATAAATTATGGTTTTCAAAACATCTGGCCCACTTGCATCCCTTGACATAGACATTTCCACTTGAGGAACTGAGCGGTACCGATGGGCCACTGCCACAATCTGAATAGATCTCTATGAAATATCTCTGTTTCTTGCTCAGAAAAGAACTTTCCAGGAAAATGTATATTCTGGCTTGCTGGTCGTGTCCCCCGTTCCTCGCAGAACGCTGGGGTTCCATCTCACCTACATTTTGGGGCTGACTCAGAGTATCTAGCTTCACAATTTTGGTGTGCAACCAAAAATATCAATGGATGTTGCAGCCAAGGAACAATGAGAGAAGACATACTATAAGAATACCCCTTTGCTGACTAATTCCCGTGTAAGTTGTCGGAATCCTTACCGGTGCTGTTACCAGCCCAGGTCTGTAAACTGCAGCTGTTTGAGCTGCCATACTATGTCCATACGGGTGGGCTGGCTGTTGAAGGGCACCCGAGAGCATCTCCAGAGGCCAGCAGTCATACCTGTTTGGTTGGTTACCTGTAGAGATGCCATATGTTACTTTTAGAATGGGATAATAAATATTTTTTACCCAATTAGAATAATCCAACCAAATCCATTGACCCGTCTTAATCACAGGAGAAAATGCTGCTCTAGGACCTCAGTAGAGTTAGAGGAGAAAGCTTACAAACATGGAGAGGAGGACAAGAATTCCCATTGTATGACTGCATCCTCCCTGCCTTTTCACTTTGAGTCATTACTTTTAATCAAATAAGTTTCTAGATCTGCAAAATAAGCAAATTGGTGCTAGTTGTGAAGAGTATGAGGTTGAGCGACCTGGTCTGGTGGGAGGTGTCCCTGCCCAGGGCAGGGGGGTTGGAACTCGATGATCTTTAAGGTCCCTTCCAACCCAAACCATTCTATGATTCTGTGAGTACTCTGTGGAAATCACCATTTCCCTGGAGCTGGGTACGTGGACGTCCCATGGCCACCTGTGAGTTGTTGTGTCTTTATTGCAGTTTCATTTTATGATGGGTTCCTTGTGCCAGCCGTGACATCACTTCACCCTGTGGCTTCCGTGGCTGAGAACAGATCCTTTCCTTGCTGCAAGTGAATAATCAGGGTGGCAGTGAAAAGCTGCAATATTGGAACCATACCTGCAGTGTTGGCTTTTTGGTTGCCTGGCACAGGAAACCAGTGGCCTTAGACTCTTAGAGGTATTTTCAGGATTTTTCCATCTTTTTCCTGGCTTTGCCACCCGTGGCAGCTTTCTCTTTGCTAGAAAACTCCCATCTTCTAATCCACTGCCCTTACTAATAGCCTCTTACAAATTAGTTAAGCTTATGCAGCTGAACCCTCTTGCCCAGCTGGTGGGATGTGGAAGGTCCAAGGAGGCTGGAGACAATGAGAGAAGGATGGTTGGCATTTGGTGACAGCATCTGGGCTTTGGGTCCCACAGACCCTGATCAAACACCTTCACGGTTGGGGAACCTTTGCTTGGTTTAGCCCGTTGTTACCACAACATAAGAGACTTGCCATCGTGACTGCCAGTATAAAATCAAATAGTTTTTTTTTTTTTCCTAGCTATTAGATTTCACCAATTTTTCAATGTACGTGCAATATGATTACCGATAAACTGCAAAGCATTATATTTTTAATTTATAGATGAGTATCTCCAAAGAGCATCTGAGCCCAAATACAGTTGCCTTGGCTCCTGTGTGCAGACCAGTTACACCATCCTTCAACAATTGATTTATATAACTGAAATAGCTAGGGAAGTGAGAAATTTCCTTCCTCTTAGGATACAATGCCAAGGATGTCAAATCTCCAGAGAGCCTGATGATAAGAACTGGGCTGTCCTTTTTTTGCAGTTATTCAGTTATTAAACAAGTATCTGATTAGAGCAGTGAAACCTTTTTTTTTTTTTTCCTGAGAGCCATCTCTTGGCAGGGCCTTGGGAGCAGCACGTAACCAGGAGCAGTATCTGGTGCCTGCGAGGGAATACTCCCCCATGGCCTTTACTTGGTAGAATTATTTGGTTTTGTTGTCCAGGATGGATTTCAGATTGGAAAACAGCTCTCCAAAGTTTGCCTCTTGGTGCAAGGAAGTGTTCTCTTCTTCCTCAACTGATTCTTGTTCCTATTGAGCAGCCTGTATTTTATAACATAAAGAGTAGGGGTATTTTATACCGTAAAGACTCCATATGCAATTTGTGAGGTACTTCGAAAGCACAGGAGTATTTTGGAAGAAGAAAACCCCCAATCTTGGTCTTCCAATAAAAGCTCTATGTTAATTCTGGGAGGGTGGTCTCAGCAGAGCGCTCCGAGATTTATGCTTCAGGAGTTCTGTAAACTCTTAAGCAAGAACCCCTGGTCGCTTTATGAATGCCTTTCCCTTGAAATCGGCCTTAAAAAAATAAGACCAGTAATGACTGAACCCATCAATCCTAAATTTAGAAATGAATCTAATTTATAAGCCTCGCTTTTCAGCAGGAAAGCAGGTTATGGAACTGACCTAGTATAGTGCTGTTGGGGGAAGAGAGGCGATTCATAGAACTGAAGTTAGAAGGAGCAGGGGGTTAGGGGAAAAGACTGGCTTTTTAACATGCTGATAATAAACATCTTACTACCAGAAGGAACAATGTTAATAAATGTTTATAGTAAACATGGTATAAGGCTCTCCTAGTCCTCGTGAAAATACAGAGGTTTTCAATACGCAGCATTCTCCAATAACAAGCTGGTGGACTTTATTTAGATCAGTAAAACCTGGCTGTTCTGTAAAGTAAAACCTCTGCTTTCTCAGACCTTTGGCTTTACCCGACTGTGTATTGCTGGTAACATCACTTCATGGTAAGGCTCTGTTGGCACCTTGCAAATACACAGCCAAGTCCTTGAGAATTCCAGGTAACAAAGGACCTCCGAGTATTCATCTTTTAAAAATAACAACATGAGTTATAGCAAACCGAGGTCACGTTGAACTGTCAAACTTCTGTTCACCTCTGAAAGTTTACACCGAAGTTGTTTGAGGGGTACAGAAAACTTGCTTGCTTGGGCTTGATCTGATAAAAATTGTAATAAATTTAATTACAACTAAGGAGGTGATTAGGTAGAGAAATGGCGCGATTGTCTTTGGGTGCAATGCAAGTTTCAGTGCAATGCTGATCCCTGGGTGGATGCTTGAGAAACCAGGAAAAACTGGGCACTCCCTTTCACAACTGTAAGGAAAATGCTCAATTTTATTGAAGGGACAGTACTCTGCATGTGTTTTTGCTCAAAGTTCTTACTTTTTGCTCTTTATCTACCTTTTATTGCAGTCACTTTTAAACCAGGATTGTACTAAGTTCATTTCGTCTCTGTTGCAAGATTTCAGTTCTCTGCCTGGCTCCCTCCAAGGCTACCTTGGTTTTGGTGCTGGAGATAATTGGTGTGCTAAGGTTAATCACAGTCTGAAATTTAACCTCCATGCTTTTGTCTGTAGCTCACCAGGAACCCCCCTCTTTGGGGCAATAAGGGCTTTCAGTAAAAAAAAAAAACAACACCCCCCCCACCCCCCCCAACAAATAGTTAAGACTGAAGCTAATTCAGTGAAAAGATGATTTTGTATATAGCCAGCCTCAGTGTCTGTACACATATGGGTTTTAGCAACAGGGAGAACGTGAATCATGTGCCTGTCTGCATATTTAAAGAAATCTACAGAGTAATCTGACAATGTTTTGGAGGATCCTGTAACTATTTTCATCAAAACTATATCACTGGAAACAGAAGGTCTTGCATAGGCAGAACTTATAATTAATACAAAATAGGTTCCGTCAACTCTTTATTTCTCAGTTACTCCATCCTTAAGCATCTTTAGCCAGAACTCGTCTGATAAACCACAGAGAACTGTCGGTGTCGGGGCATCCATACAGACAGATCCCTGATTGTGCGAGCGTTAATCTCCGTTAGGAATCTCGCCTGATGCTGGATTGACAGAATAAACTACTGGGAATTGCTCAAATACCTCTGTGGAATTTAGGTGGAGTTCTCCAGGCTGCAACTACAAACCCGTTTGCCCTTGTGACAGACATTCCCTACACGCTCTGAAACCCTTAGTTTGCGGGGTCAGAACTGTAAAAACAAATCCTTCCTGAATCGGGCTTTTCTGTGTCCAGTTTGCCAACTGGTAAACACCGGCTTGGGGGGGAAGGTGGTGTTCAAATCTGATTAATAACCATGCATTATTAACAATGACAACCCAGAGTCAGTAATGACCACCTCCTGCTTCCAAGACACTTTGGCGGATAAACATAAACCCCACTTGAAAATACTTTTTGGACCCTTTCAGGGTTAAGATGGATAACCTGAAAATTCAGAGCTCAGGTGAGCAGCACAGGCCGGCTTTCAAAAATCACAATCTTTGGTACGGGTTCCAAAAAACAGCAGCAGAACCCTGTGCAGGTCAGGGGGAGAGAGCAAAGATTTCACCATGGCATCTAGGACTTAATCTCCTGGAGAGAGGAACCATTTCAGCCCAAAGCATACCAGTCAGCCTAACTGGTCCCCTCAAGGATAAAAGCTGCTTTTCTAGAAAATGGGGTAGCACAAATAGAGCTTTTGGTCCGTTCTGCTCCACATTTGAGAAAAACTGTCCATTATTGAGGTCGTGCTTGCGTTTCCCCCATTACCTCTAATTTCGAGGCCGGTAACGACCAAAATACTGGAGAAAATGTCATGTACGTTTTAATTCTACGAGCGCTTCCTAAGAAGGGTGCATCAACTCTTCTTTTCTCCCGCCTTCATGGCTGAGGGTTTCAGAGTATGTGGACATGGATGGACACGGACACTTGTATGAATTAGGAATTTAAACATTTTTTAATCAGGAGTCAACAGAAAAAAAAAAATAGACACAACTGGAAGTGTGCATTATTGCACTCGGGAAGCCAATTGTTCTTAAAATTACCCAGTTTAATAGCACAGGGGGTCCTGTAGCACTGGGAGAGCCCCCACCCTGAGGAGCTTACCAGTCAGGGGCGGCAATATCCAGTGTATGTTTGTAAGGGGGGGAGGAAATTAGCAGCTAACAATAGAACTATCTGATTGTGTGTGCGGAGCATGGCACAACCCTGTTTTCTTTTAAAAAGGACGGGGTTAAGTGGTGAGCAGTGCCAGCTGATGGAGAACAAGCCGCTGCTGGGTCGCAGACCCCTCGGGAGCAGATTCCCCCGGTGCTGAGCAGCCCTAATTCTGGTCTGGGAAGGGATTCCACGCTGGAGAGGGGACTGGCGGAGCGAGCCTTATCTCTTGCACAAAATGATAAAAACAGTGAGGTCCTTGAGGGCTCCTGGTCTTCTTTTGGTGGATCACACTTAGAAGCTGCAGAGGAGACGGGTAAAAACAGATGGAAAAGATTCGGGGGGAATATTCAGTGATCGATACAGTCGGCAGGGAGGGAGCCCGAGGTCTCTGTAGGCATGCACCCACTGATTTGAGTTCTTGCTTCTCCTCCCGGCACCGTTCGTGGCATTAAAACTTAACAGAAAATCAAGTTACAGGGGAGCTCCGTAGAGTTCTCTGCAACCAGTGAATTCTTCTTTTAATCGGGGTCAAGTACTGATGAGCCACGTGACAACCATCAGTAAACAAGCAAGAGGTGCTTGTTTACAGCCATTCCCTCCGATAAATGGCTCCCTGGGTCTGACTCACTGTTTGCCAGCAAAGCATTCGTGTCCCAAGCTGCAGATGACAAGAGGGAGCGATCTGAGACGGGTTGGTGGTGGTGGACCAGCGTTGAGGAGGTTGAGATGTCCTCTGGCAGATCTTTAAATAACAGCAACGCCGGGTGAACTTTGTTCTCTTCCCACTTCCAAGCACAATCGATAGTCCATGAAGCGCTTGTTGAATTGGAGCAAAGCTCCCAATATATCCTCTTCCAGCCATAAAAGTGCTTATTAGAGAGAGGGTCAGATAATATCACACTTCTCGGGACAGCAATATCTGCGTACGTCCGCCGCTTTCCCCGTTTCCTCAATAACTTACTGATCTTTAATTTCTCTCTGCTCCAGAAAGATTAATTTTCACTTCTATTGAGGGTCAGTCACCTCACTGCTTAGATCCCGGAATCTTGACTGGTTCCCATCTCGCGTCCTGCTTTGCTGCAGTTATTCCCAGTGGGTGGGAGACAGACAAACAGATCATAGAGCGACCCTCGAGCGTCTCAGGTTCTTCTTGTCAAAAGGCACCAGTTTACCAGCACATCCCAGTCCTGAACTTCTTACCCGAACTTCTGTCTGGAGCAGCTGGTGGGAGCCACAGCTTGCACTTGCATGGAAATAGTTTCCCCAGACAATAGGTGAAGGACCATCTTTTGGTCTCAAGTCTATGGAATTCCTTTCATTCTTAGCATAAGACATCTTAAAATTAAGATTTTCAGTACTGTTACAGCAATGCTTGTGGTTTTATCCTTTGTTTTCCCTTTAACTATTAAAGGATGTAGCCTTTTAATTCCAAACTTGTGATGTGAAAGATAAAAAATCCCGTCCTTTACAAGGATGTTGGGGTTTGTTTAAAAAAAAAAAAAATGTGTTGTGTTGTGCCCGTGTCAGACTCCAGGCCAACACACGCTCAGCAGCCACCCCCTTCTTATTCAGAAGATAAACCCTGGTCCATCTCCCGTGGGGTGGGAACGAGGTGGATACACCAGGTAGAGCCACCCAGCTGAAGCAGCATCAGAAGGATCAGAAGGACTTGCGGGTCCTCCAGACCATCACCCCTCTTCGGGGTGGCGTTCTCTGCCTTTACCAAGACACGTATCGGCTACTGAGCCCGAGAACTTGTTCAGCCTGTTCCGTGTGCCAATATTAGCATGTTCCCATGCGGCTTAACATCTGCCGGTGGTTGCAGGTAGATGACCAAGTCTAACAGATCTGGCTTGAGCTTGGCTTGTTCTTCTCTGACCTACATTCCCCCGCGCGCTGGGAAAAGGCTTCATCCCGTCCTTCCTTCTCCTTTAGGGGACACTAGAGAACGTGGCCTGAATGGTTTGGGTTCTTGTCTCGCATCCCCATACCAAATTCTGCTGTTGTTGCAACAAAATTAAGGTCCTCCTGTATACTATAGTGGGCGACATTGTTATGGAGACTATAGATAGTGTGGTATTAAAATATTTGGTCCATATCATCCATGGACTTCGCATTTGGAATGAGGGAAGTACCTTTGGAAGAACAACTTAAGAGTTGGACTTTGTGAGTCCGGCAAAATTTGGCTTCTGTGATGAGATGTTGAGCTTTAGAGTCCAGGGTACGTAACGTCAGTTTTGGTTGTCAGAGTGAGTTTTGATGCTGTTCTCTGGGTTTGTGCCACCTTCTTAAAGGAAAATCTCGCCCAAGTGAGTGCTGGGGGGGTTGGGGGAAGGATGGTTTCCTCTGGGGCCACCCACAGGTGGCCGGTCCAGGCATTGTGAGTGTCACCAAGCGATGCCCTCCCTCCCAACAGTGTCACCTCGGTGACACACCCAGGACGTGCCAGCTTTCCTTCTCCCATCTGACTGCGCTCTGCTCTGCGCTTAATTGGGTAGCTTTAATAAAGGCCCAGGTGAGAAATGGTGAGGTAATAATGGTCTGGTATTGCTTTACTGGGCATCGCTTGACTCGTAACGAGGGAAGGATTTGCAAAAGTTTAGCTGTTAAGGGCTTCCTTGGTTCTGAGCTATTGATTTTAATTTAAACCTAGTATTTAATTTAGATTAAAATCCAATAATGTTAATATTATAATGTTGCCTGTTTTAATGCAAGTGCAGTATGGTGACGCCTGGTGCCCAAGTATTTAGCTAGAAGGTAAAGGGTCCCAAAAATTCAGATTAAAAGTGCACTGACACTCGGCTGTGAAGATTTTAGGTGCTATTTTAAATAGGAGAGGGGACTGCTTTAATTGGATTTTAGCAATACTCTCGTTGGCAAATGCTCTTTACCTGGCAAAGGTGTTTATATATTAAAACAGGGAAAAGGTACCACTTATTAATTGCTGTCTCAGGTGCCTGCTTTGCCTTGTTTGGGCCTAAGTAGCTCCAGCTTTATTTTTTTTCTGAACACAAGATTTCCGTACCTCCACAATTCCTCCCCAGACCCCAGCTCTTTGGGAGTCTGATAAATACAGGTAGATTGATTTAATTAGCTTTTTCCCTAATTTGTGGCAGTTTCATAGGAACTTTTGCTCTCCGAAGCAGCTTGGGACAGGTTCCACTTCAGTATTTTCCATAAAGGTGTTGGTGAACAAGCGATTTCACGGCACGTACGTGTTTCTAGGTCTGTGGGCTCGGGGTTTCTCTTGCTGATAGGGCCACCGACGGGCCACACTCCCATGTCATGGCAGGAACATCACCTTGTGTCACCGTTAAGTGGTGACAGCACCGATACACCTTCCAGGTGATGGAATTATTCACAGTCCCCCTTGATGCTGCGCTGGTACCGTCCCCCAGCAGCACCTCGCTGCACCCCAAAGAGAAGCCAGGCTTTATTAAAAAAAAAAAAAAAAAAAAAATCACTAGCTGGTCTTAAACCACCCTTACTCCGGATATTTTCTAAATAATCACCTTCTTTGGTGTTTTAGGTTAAGCAGGTGAAAGGAAAAGATCTGCAGCAGTGTTTCTGTGCGTGGGGTCTGAGGAGCGTAGGTGGGTGGGTTGGATTTCTAAGCTCACGCTGACCTGACCCCTAACTGCTAAAAATGAGTTTTTCCCAGGAATATTCTCATTAGGAGGGTCTGGGGGGGGGGCTGCATTGGGGGTTTGCCCCCAGGTCCTACCGCTGGGTACTGGTGGGCAGGTGGGTGATGCTGGGGGGAGATCCCCTGCTGCTCCCCTGGAGAGGGCACCCGCAGCCTTTTGACAAGGGGTTGCCCATCATTTTTACTGTAAAAAAAACCCAAAACAATAATTGGCGAGACTGTGGGTGCTGGGGTGGGTGCTGGGGTGACTGGGAGGCAAAGTGAGGGTGCAGAGGAGCGAGCCAGCGCTGTCGGGAACCCTTTGGGCTTGGATGCGGGGTGTGATTAGGGGATGTAGCCCACCAAAAGGGGTCTCCATCCTTTCACAGCACCTATAAATTAACTTTCCGCCTTAGAATTAAGTCATCAAAGCTTGGAAAAAAAAAATAATAATGCTCCATTGCTAATTATTCTGCTTCTAATTTCTTGAGTCAAGTATCACACCTGATGAGGGGCATTCGTACACCAGGGCTGGCAGAATATGGCTTTTGGGGTAGAAGTTCAGCTTCCTGAGCTCCTTGTGCCATCCCTTCTGGTTTTTTAACTTCGTGCTTCAGCCAGGTTTTAGAAAACGTGTCAGAAACGGGACTTTGGAGCTTCACCCTTTTTTTTGGGGGGGGGGGGGAGAACCTTATAGCCCTGCTGGAAGTCACTAACCTGAGGCTGCTGAGATGGGGGGACTTTGGAGCCAACCGAACAAATCCGAAAAATAACCCGTCTCCAGAAATGTGGAGAACTGGGGAGATCTTATGGCTCACTGACGTTAGTCCCCTGCAGAAAATCTAGAATTTGGCTCTTTTGGTGGCTTTTGGGTTATTTATACCCTCCGCCGGGAGGCAGATGTGGGGGGATCAGCCTGGTGGGAGCACTTCGAGCAGAGAAACGGGAGGGAGGGAAGGGATCGGGCAGTTGGTTGGGCAAAGCCCAGCAGAGATCTGCAAGGGTGTTGTACCCAAGGGATCCATCAAAATAACAATTTTTTAAAAAAAAAAGAGGTTCAGAATAACTTCTGCCATCCATTTGGTCTAAAATAATTCACCTGCAGGACTTAAGATGTGGCAGACGGGGCTTCAGAAAGCCCTGCTGGAGTTTTCCGCGGGGAGCAGGGCAGGAGCGCTCGGTAAACGCCGCTTTCCCGTCCCGTCCCGCAGCGGCTCTGCCGCGGTGCCGGTGCCGTTCCCCGCCTCCGTCCCCCCCGCCCTCACTCCCCCGGTCGGGAGCCGCGCTAAGAGTTGGTTTTCCGAGTATTTACGGCTCTTTTCGGGGCTGCTCCCCGCCGACACACGGCGAGCTCTCGGTGGCCGCGGGACGAGAGGGGGCAGAAAATAGCCGTTTCTGGCGTTGGCTGTTTCGAGCCTTTCTCTCCCCAATCCGCGGAGCGGCTCCGTCAGACTTTGCTGCCTTTTGAGGCAGGTTCCAGAGATGAGGCAGGTTTCCGAGACTCGCCGGTAGCGCTGCCCGTAGGCACAGGCCGTTTGCCCCGAGCCGCGCTCCCTTCCCGGTCTCCCGGGGCGGGGGGGGGGGGGGGCGGGAAGGAAGGAAAACGGATAAGCGGCTCCCAGAAACAGCCCCGTGCCAGCGGAGGTCCCGCCGCCATCACAATGCCCGCCCTGCCCCGGGGGGGGGGGGGGCGCACGGAGGCCGCCGCCGTTCCCTCCACGTGGCCCCCGGGCGCCGCAGCGGGGCCCGCACCCCCCGCGGCGGTGGCGGTGGCGCCCCTGGCCCGCGCCCCGCAGCCAATGGGCGCCCTCCTACCATGTGCCGCGACCCCCTCCGGCCAATGGCGCCCCGGGTCACAAACCTGCTCCACCATTGCCCGGAAGCAGCGCCCGGGCCCCCCTGCGCGGTGCGGGCGCTGCCGCCGCCTCCTCCTCCTCCTCCTCCTCTTCTTCCTCCTCCTTCTTCTTCTTCTTCTTCTTGTCCCCGTCGTTCCCCTTCCCGGTCCCCGCAGGACGGGCCGCCCTGTGTTTTCGGGGGCCCCGCCGCGCGCATGCTCCGCCGAGTGACGCCGCGACTCCATGTGTGAGAAGCGCATTATTTGGCAAGGGGGAGCCGCGGCGGAGGAGAGGATTAGCCCGGGGGTCCCTGGCGTGCGCGGAAAGATTAAAAAAAAGAAAAAAAAAAAGGGGGCGGCGAAGCACCGGGGGGAGAGAGAGAGAGAGGGGAGGGAGAGACCGGCAGCCGGCGAGAGGGACCGGCGGCGCTCGGATGCGCGGGGACCGGCGAGGAGGTACCGCGGCGTGTGAGTTCCCTGATTAAAAGTTGGGGTTTATTGTCTCGGAGGGGGTGGGGGCGGGGGGGCGGCAGGGTTATTTGTGCAAGGCAGCGGCCGGAGATGCGGGTGTTTCTCCCGGGGAAGTTCCGGGAGAGCTTGGCCGTGCGGGCACCGCCGGTAGCCCTGGCTTATCCCGGGGGGGAAAAAAAAAAGTGCAAAGTCCCGCTGTGCGGGCGCCGGGCGGGCTGGGCGATGGATGCCGGCCGGGGAGGGAGCCGGTGCCTCTGCCGGGGGGGGGGGAAAGGAGGGGGCAACGGGGGTCCCGGGGGGGCATCCTCGCCGGTAAACGAAAAGTTTGGCAGTGCTCCTCCCTCCCCCTCTCCCCCCCCAAAAAAAAAGCCACGGGGTCGGGTCGCCGCCGGCTTTTGTTCGTCGCCGGGGCCGGGGGGGCCGGCAGCCTGCGAGGCGTTCGTTTGTTTCGGAAAGTTGTTACGGGCTTTCCGCCGTGCCTGCTTCCTCTTCCTCCTCCTCCTCCTCCGTCGCCGCCCGGGCCGGCTGGAGAGAGGGGAGGAGGGAGGGGGGTGAGTTGAGATCGCCCCCGGTCCCCCTTGGTCGCCCCCCTGGCGCAGGGTGGGGGCGGTGGGACCGGCCCCGCGGGGGGGCGAGCTTCCCCCCCAACCCCCCCCCCCCTCCCCGCCGCCCCGGGCAGCCCCCGCCGTGGCACGGCCCGGCTGGCGGCCAGGCTGCGGCCCGTGTCACAATAAGAGTCCCCTCCCGCCCTTCCCGCCGCTCAAGGTGCAGCCCCCCCCGCACCACCACCCCCTGCCCGGCCACTTGCGGGGGTGGGGGGGTCGTGTCGCTACCGGGAGCTGCGGGGGGTGGGGGGGAGGTTCGCCGGGGACCCTCGGCCTCTCGGTTGGTGCACGTTGCCGGTGCCTGCGGGAGGGGGCCGGGCAGGATTCGGCCCCGGCGCTGCCCGGTCGGGCTCCCGAGTGCCCGGGAATCGCCGCTGCCGGCGGTGGAGGAGGAGCCCGGGGCTCGGTGACCGAAAACCGCCTGGCATCCCTTCCTGCTTCGGAACGACACAGCTGGGGACGCCCGCAAGCCGGGATGCACTTCTTACTTCTGCTTAGGTAGCTTTTTGGATTATTTTTTTTTTTCTTCTATTTTACATTCTCTATATGTCTTAGGTTTTACTTTCACTTGTCTTCCTTTTTTCTTTCTTTTTTTTTTTTTTTTTTCCCTGGCTGCCCCACACTCTGCCATTTCTATACTTTGTGGGGCAAACCCCTTCCCCAAGACGGAGCTTCCCGAGCTGACGGATGGCACCAGCGGGGACCGTCGCGGAGCACCGATTTGCGGGGCACGGCCCTAAATCCCCCGTTTCCAGCTTCTTTTGCAGTTGTTTGGCTTTCACATCCGTGTGTTTGTGTCCCCCCCCCCTTTTTGCTCTTGCCCCCCCCGCGAGCGCGGCTGGAAGCAGAGGTAGCAGAGCTGCTGGCGGAGATGGTTACACAGGAAGTGAAACGGAGAGGGGCCTTTGGGAATAGGAGACATGCCAGCAGGCTGGAAGCTGCCATACACCAGCAGGAGAAGAGAAGGGGAACCCTGCTTTCTTCCAGACAAACTATCCACCGGCCCCTCCAGTGGGAGGAGATGGTGGGGAGGAAGAAGTAGGAGATGCGCTGGTAACGGAGGGGACGAGGTGACAGGGGACCAGAGGCAGGAGGCGCAGCAAAGTAAGAAATAAAGGGATGTGTAGCACGTGGAAAGCTTTTTTTTTTTGTGTGTGTGTGTGAGCGAACTGTGTGGTGGCCTCCCGGGCGTTGTGTGCTCTGGTGACAAACAGCCAGTCCCACCACATCTTGGGGGCGATGCTTCCACTGATGCCCAGTGACACTGGGGCTGTGGGGAGGCTGATAGCCCCCCGAGAGCTGTAAGGGTGGGGGGGGAGCTGTAATGTCGGGGGGGAGCCAGCCTTAGGGGGGATGTTACCCCCAAGTGCCACCTCGCAGCCGTCCGAGATGGTGACACCTACGGCATGGTGTATTCCCATACATCGTGCTGCTGGTGTAGCCTTCAGTGCACCTTCAAGCTCTGGGCAAGAGAAGGGCTGTGATATCCTGGAGGCAGCGAGGCTCTGCAGTTCAACACCTCAGACAGGATCACAAAATACTCTGGTTTCGGGGCTGGGAACTGCATAGTTTGGTTTTTTTCTCCCCCCTGCAACTCTTTGGTTTTGAAGTCGGGGAAGGCTCTTGCCGCTTGGCACCTGATGTTGAGGCTGAAAGAGCTCAGCCCTTTGTGTGTCATCTGTGGGTAGGCAACGAGCTGACGTTCCCCTAGCTTTTTCTTGGAAAAAGAGCAAACACGTTACCGGTTACCGTGCTCTGGGTGAATTTGGAGGGTGAAAAGCACCCGGTTCGGTGCTGGGGAGTAAAACCCCCACCTCGCTGAGTTTGAGCGGGGGAGACTTGTGTCCCTGCGGTGGCTGGGTGTCCAGCGGGGGATGGAGAGAGCTGAAAATACTTCTCTCTCCTCGGAAAGGTGGAGGTGGAAGCGCCGAGGAGCAGCTCATGCCATCCCTGAGAGCGTTACATAGTCATGAGGTTACATCAAGGGGTGATGATGCAACACCGTTGGCATATGATGCAGTGTCAGTATGCTAATGTTGTAACTTAATATAGCTGCCTTACGACTTTTTTTTTTTTTTTTGGAGTAATTACAGGCCGGTAGTCGTCCGTGGAGCTGTTTAAAATCATTGGTTTGAATTCAGAGGGTGCTGGTGCGTTGTGTGAGGCTCGTGTTAAGGAGAGAGGAAGGATTTGGATGGTTCCTTCAGCCAGACGTGTGTGTGTGTGTGTAGGTACAGGGTTTGGCTCTTGGGGACCTCTCTGCACGGCCTCGGGTCCGAATCCGAATTATCCCTTTGCTGATAAAGGGTGCTGGAAATGGAAGGAACTCTGGGCTTACTGTCTTAGGGTCTTCCACTTCTATTTCTGGGTGTGCTCCTCGTTAGCCCTACCCGTGTGTACTAGAAGGCTCTACACACTCTCACTGCACCCCTTCCCCCTGCGCCACTTTAGGGGGGGAAGAAGGAGGAACGATGCTTGGGATGAAGGAACTCAACTTCCGACGTCTCTTGGATGGCGCTGGAAGTATTTTAAAAGTTAAGCCTAAAATGCTTAATGGTGGGGCTGCGCTTTGAGATGGTTTTTGGTGGTACCTCTGGAGATGGTGGCCGTGCTGGGACGTCCCCAACCAGCCGAAAGCCGTGGTGTCTGGCCCGAGAGCTTCGGAAGGAGGGGGCTGGAGCTGCGCTGCGGTGGTCAGCGGGGCGCTGGGTTCCTGCTCTGAGGGAGCGCTGGCTTTGTGAGTAACTTCTGAGTGGAAAGTGCCGTTTTTGGCGACTAAATTTAGAATGTTTTTCATTGAGCGCGTTTTGAACCACAAAGTTGTAGATGCAGCATCTAGATTGTTACTCGTTGGTAGTAGGTATTAAGTGTAAATTCAAATCTTGGGGCATCAGAACTTACTTTTTTTGATGCTTGTTATGCACGTGTGAACCGCAAGCGCTTCCCCAGGCTTTAAGATTTTGTTTTTTTTTTTCTGCTCTGCTCTGAGGGGAGTAGTAGTGTGCTTAGTGCTGGTGTTTCCCTCTGGTGTGTCTGGTGAGGCTGTGTGCTCTCTGCAGAGCTCCTGGCTATTGTCCTGCTCAAATAGGTCACAACAAAACAGTTAGGAGGAAAACACGCAGTGTGTGCATTTCCCTCTTGAATTAAAACACACGTGCTGAGCTCTTGCTAAACAAAATAAAAGGAAAAAATGATGTGGAGGGTGTGTTTAATTCCTTTATTCCTCCTCTTGGAATGACCAACACTACAAGCCCTTCTCAACTTCCAATGCATGTCTTTATTCAGCAATAATCTAAGTAACGTAGAAGTGTATGCTGAGGTTGGTTTTTTATTTTTTTCTTGTGGGTTTTCTTTTTTTTTCCCCCCCCTCCAAATGTTCCTGGAGACTGTGGTATCTGAAAATATGGCAGGCTTATTTTTAGACTTGGGGAAGTAACGTTTGCTTTTGTGTAGTGCTATTTGTGTTTGAGGTACCACAGCACATGGTCTGTAGACCAGTATGTGAAGAGCCATGTCGTTAGCATACGCTGTTGATTTGGGGGGAGGAGGCAGGGGAATGGTACCTGAGCACTCTTTCCTCTTCTGACCATCAGGCAAAATAAATGTTGAGAGAAGAACGTGCCACTGATGGACCAGAAAACTCCAGCACGGCCCTTCAGTTGTGTTCTTCTTTTTTAAAAGTCTCATCTTGATAGTTTTGTTGGGCTGTCCCTGCTCTCCCTCCTGCTGCTTTTAGATTTGTGCCCTTAAAACTTACAGGCTGGACGGTTTGTGGCACTTTATATATATAGACATTCTGCTTATCTACGCATCCATATTATGATTGATTGGTGTAGAGACTTGCTTGGGGTCCTTTTTTTCCTAGGCAGTCCTAGCCTTCCCCTTCCCCGTGTCTCTGGACATCTGTTGGGTACGTTGACCCTCCCTCAGCTCCTGCTTTATTTCTTGTGCGTCACCTGGAATTTTTTGAGGTTATTAACTTCTTTGTGACCTCTTCTATCTGCTCAGCGCCGTCCGAACACCCTGTGTCCCTCAGTGCACCTCCCTGGCAGATGAATCACATGTCCATTTTCAGGTGGGGAAAAGGAGAATGAATTGCCCCCAGCGAGCATTATAGGACAGGGACAGAACAAAGGTTACGGTTAATTAATACGCGGTTTCCTGCCTTGGCTTTTTGCTGTTCAGCACTTCTCCTTTTCCTTCCTCCTTCCCCGACTGCCCAAGGTACCGGTGTTTCTACCTTTCATTACCTTTTAATTGCCTTCTTTGGTATTTGGCTTGGTGGTGTGTCAGGTCTCGGGACTCTCCGATGGGGCAGCACTAAACGCTGGTGTTCACCTGCCAGCGTTCCTCTCTGTGTGTCCGCGACCTCTTCGGCATCACCTCGGGAGACTGCGGCCACCATGGGGCAGGGAGGAATTATCCCCAACGCCTTCCCTACCTCTTAATTACAGAGCACCTCTTGGGGTTGTGCTGGGGCTTTTTTTTTAACCTCTCATCCGCTATGCTCCTCTCTTTCTAGGGCGAGCGAGGCTGGAGAGCAGCGTGACTCTTCGAAGAGGGCATTTGGAGTGGGGAGGGGGGGACAAAAAAAACCCCAAATAGGCCATTTGGGCTATATGGGACAAAATCAAGGTTTAGCAAGAAAGTTTTGCCCGCTTTTGACGTGTTGGCTCTTAAGAAAAAAAAACACGTTTGAATGTGTTGCCGTTTCACCATGCTGAAATAAGGCCAAAAGTGGAAAACCTTTGCTGGGTGGAGCTGTAGAAATGCCCTTTTTTTTTTTTCTCCTCCTCGCCTTTACAGTCGGTGGGGTTTGATGGAGTTCAGCGTTGCAGCTTGAAGTTTCATATTGCCTTGGGTAGGTCACTTCATCCTCCCCCTGCCTCGGCTGTCCCATCTGCAAAATTGGGTATAAGCGTGTGTTATGAAGGAAACGTGCAAAACGTGGCTTATAACAACAATTCCTTTTATTTTAATCTTCCTCTTCTTTAGCTTTTGTCTCTGAAATTATTTAACCCTGTAACATTTCGTTTTTTCAAGTGAGAATTGCCGGCAGGATTTAAGATGAGAAGGGGGGGGGGGGGGAAGAGTTGTTGAGTTTAGCTCGCAGTCTGTAATTCTGCTTTGTTGTGTTAGGAAATGCAAACATTTGAAAGGTCCAGGAGAGTAAGATTTACCAGCCAGCCCCAGAGGCTGAAGGCCAGACCGATCCAGGAGAAGGAGCATCACGTGTGGGACGGGGGGAGGTTTGGCAAACCCCAGAGCGAGGGAAGTCGGGAGGTCGCCCCCATCTCTCCTGCTTGTTAATTCAGGAGTTGTGTTGTTTTAGTTGCATGAGCTGGGTGAGTTCTCCAGAATGGATTTCTGTACGTCCCTTACAACTTGGGGGGTGGGGGGTCTGTCCCAGCAGCAGAGTTGAGTCTGTGCGCCTTTAACTGCGGCGTGTGAGAGCTGATGGTCGGGCGTGTTTATTTTGTCTTTTATTTTTAAGAAAGCTCAGTTTCACGAGGCTCTTACGTCCTTCCCGGAGAGCCCTTGGGCATTGACTGGACTCCTTGGGGTCCTCCCTCCAGTTCTGCTTTGTTCACAAACCGAACGGATTCTCTGACTCCCTGGACCTGATGGGTCCTTTCCTGTTGAGGAACCTCCTGGGTCTCCCTTGGATTCCGCTCCCATGAAGCAGGGTCCATTGAATGGTCAGTATCGTGATAACGACTGGGGTCTTAAAGTGCTGCAGGAGTTCAGGTCTCGTTCAGGTTAAGAGCTATTTAACACACACATCTCTGAATTTATCTCATTCTGTTCTGTTTGCATTCATTCTTATTCAATTCTTATAGTCTACCCTTTTTTTTATTATTATTATTATTTTTAACTCTGAGTTAAGCATTTCAGCTTCTCTTCATTCTCCAACTTCTTTGTTTCCTTTCCTTCTCTCTCCCCTCTCTCCTTTTTTTTTCTCTCTCCCAACAACAAACAAAACCCAATCAGTATTTTGGGAGAGTGGAGGAGTTTTTCATGTGACTCTCTTTGAGGGACCCTCCAGGTGAGGAGGCACTTTGGGGGGAGACGGTGGCAAGTTTGGCTTTTCCAGATGGCTTTGCTCCTGCCACGTTTGGAAGAAGAGCTGGTCTCCCAATTCCTTTGACAATTAGGAGGTGACTAATAAGTTGAATGCAGTTCCCCGGCTAATTTGCGGTGCCCTGTAGTGAACTCTGCTGCGGCATGAAAGGGATCAGTGTGCGAGGGCTTCTTCTTCTCTGCTTTTGGTTGTCTTATGCGTCACCTTCTCGACTTGGGCTTATTCCTGTATAAACATGAACCAAGCTAAATTAAAAGTCATACCTGAATCTCCCTGGACCCGGTAGCCCAAGCCGTAGGGAGGCGATCCGTCCGCTCTGGTGGTGTGAATGGGAGCCGGAGGGATGGGAGCAATAAAAATAAAGCCTATAAAAAGAGAAGGATGGCAATGGATATTCTGCCTCACCTGCCGGGAAGAGGTTCTGGTAACTCTTTTAATCACAGTTACCTTAACAGTAGAGGTTATTACTCAAAAGTTCTGACAAAAGTGAGAAACAACAACTAAGAATGTCAGATGGCACCTCAGAAGGGCTGTTATTTTATTTTTTTTTTAGTTGTATTTGGTGGGAGACCCAATGAACACAGTCACAGGTAGGTAGGTACAAGTGAGCTGGGCTCAAGGCAGTCTGTTATTTATCTATTTTCCCCTTCTCTGTTAAATATCCAAAATATGTAGGAGTCGTTGCATTAAAGGGCCAGCTTGCTGGTGCTGACGGAGTAAAGCCTTATTTTGTAGCTTTTCAATGGAAAAAAATATGAAGCCTTGATTGAGTTTTCAGTTAGTCTCAAAATTGATTTTGACATGACCTGTCTCTTTCGCTCTGGGGCACAAATACCCAGTTTTACTATCTCTAAGACTATAGAGTTGGCATTCAAGAAAGCTGCTTTTTTTTATATATATATATTTTTCTCCTTTTTTAATTCAGTAGAACACTTCCATTGGAGTGATGCTGATTAACTCGTTTCTTGTTTCCGAACTCGATCTAAATGGAGAGACTCTTGTTACCCCGTGGCAGAGAGAGGCGATAGCTGCAGGTTTTCTTAAAAATAAGTCTTAAAAATAAGTTTTGTAAATGCCTGGAGTGTGGCTGGACCGGAGGGAGCCCGGCAGCGGCGCGGGACGCTGTTGAATCAGAGCAAGCCTCGTGGCAGCACTTCTGTGTCTGTGTCGCAGGGAAAGTGTTGCTGAAGATGCTCGGTGGTGGCTTTTCTCTTAGTTTGCTTTACGCTGCACATACCCAAGACTTTCCAGGCACTAAAATGAGTTGAAAAAAAAAAAAAAAATCACATCGTTAGATTTCACACTAATGGTGATTTACCCCTCGCTGTAAGTAGGAGCAGCGTCCTCGCCGTGGCCCGTTTGCTGTGCCCAGTGTGTTCAGCTGCTGAAAGAGCCCTGTGATCCCGAGCTTTGGAATGCTTGACAGAATTAGAGGAAGTAAACTGAAGGCATTCATATTTAATAGGATCTTAGAAAATCCTGTCTCCAACAGAATTAGGGACCGCAGTTGTGCGCGTGTCCCTGGGGTTGGGGTGTGTGCAACCACCTGAACCACCTATTGAGATCCATACACAACACAAATCTAAAATTTTCTAGTTTTTGCTGTAAAATAGTGAAATCACCTGCGTGCAGGTTGCAGGCACAGCGCTGGTGTTACACTCTGTAGGATGCTGTTGAGTATGGACTTCTGATTTTTCTTTCTGCTGGTGTGCCTGTTTGTTTTTAAGGTTTATGAGATGCAGCCTTTGAAAGCAAGTGCCTGGTTGTTTCGGTAGTGGAAGAAGCTTTTAGTAAAGCTCCTTTTTTTGGGTATCTCTGGAGGGCATCCAGTGGGGCTTCAGTTTGTTCATGGGTCATGCTCCTGGAGAGCTGAGGATGCTCCATGGGCATTATCCTTCCTTTCTGGGCCGTGCTAGGGAGAACCATGCCTTTAATGCCTTGGTTAACTCTATAAATGTGACAGAATTCAATGTCTTAGGCCTTTTTAAAATTCAAATTCACTTTTGTAGTTGTGTGGAAAAGACAACATTTGTAACGGCTTTTCTCTCCCTGTGTCTGAAAGCAGGTGATACCGAGAGGGAGAATCCCAATGAGGAGATGACATTCTCCGTAAAACTTGAGAAATAACCCTTGTGTAACTTTCAGAAGCTCAGCTTGAGACTAATCCAGGTCGGCTGTGCATAATAATTCTTATTTTCATTCAAGTTATTCAAGATAGTGGGTAACCCTTAACAGTTAAGGCTGGCACTCAATTAATGCCTTGCAATTTGTGAAAGGTGGCTAATGTGTAGGGACTGTTACTGCTCCCTGGGCTGCGATGGCAGGAGGTGAAGGGGAAGATCACCAAGAGAAACTTTATCAATAGATCTTAATATATTTTTAAAATACCGTTTGTGGGAACATTACTGAATAGACAAAAAAGCAGCAAGATCAATCAGTAACATAGAACACGAGGTGGAAAGCGTGGTGGTTTTCAGGGTGGTCTGGTATATGGCAAGTATGCAAGGTGAAGGGGATAATCTCTAAAATTCTTAAATCCTGAAGGCAAACTTTTTTACTTGACATCTTTAAATAAATACTGCGATTTTGTGGTTGTGGTGGTGCACCTCTCTGCACTACAGGAGCGCCGGGGTCTGGGAGGCAGAGGACACCTCCAGACTGTGGTCATTAGTTTCTGTTGAAGGTATTTAAAATTCCTCTGCTTTTTCTCCTTCCTTTAGCACTAAAGGCATCCAGAGAGGGATAAATTAATTCCTTTTGCTGGACCAAGACCTGCTTTTAAACCTGAAGCTGATGGTTTAACAAGCAACCAGGGCTTTTAAGTGGCTTGGGGAACAAAAGCACGCGAGTCCTGTCGGTTAAGACCCGATGGGTGACTTATTTCTATGAGGTGCCTGAGAATGATGATGATGAAGGCTATAGAAGTAATTAAATAGAGACTCATTTTAATATTGCGCATGTTACTGATCCCTCAGGACATTTAGATACGCAAACTCGATAAGGAGATCTCCTTTGCAAAACGTTGTTTGGTGTATTTGTGACACATCTGGTTGTTTTGTACCCAAAAATGCCCCCACGTTTTTGGGGAAGTTGGGTTTTGCTTTCCATAAAGGCACTGGAGTAACTGAGAGACTAAATTTCCTCTTCTTCATCTTCGGTACCCGTTGGCTTTCTGCTCACTCTGGGTCCAGGGAGCCCGATGGGTTCGTTACCAGTCGTTAGGCTTCCTTGAGATTAACACCCCACCCCCACCCTCCATCCCATGGGTGATAATGACAACTTGTTTTTCCTTTTCCCTTCCAACTGCAGGACCAGGGGCTGAGCATCATCCCCGCAGCCTCCCCTGGTTCTAATTCCGACGGCTCGCCATGCTCGGCCTGCGGAGCTCCCTTTTGATCTCAGGTGGGGGATGCAGCCTGCATCCAGATCAAGTTTTGTGCGCCGAGGCTTCTGAATTAATTAATGATGGTGGCTGTGCTCGGCTTCCCCTGTAAATAGGTGTGGCTGCTGGGTCCCTGCCAAGCTGCCATTTCATTCCCTTATTTGGATTTCTGAGCGGTGTCATTCCCTACGCACACCCTCGGTTGGGGCTTTTAAATAATACAGTTGGGGAAACTAAAATTGCTGCTGCAAAATTATTAGCTTATGGGTTATTAACGCGCTCCTACAACTGAGATTAAGGACGTGTCATTAGTGGGGGATGGTGTCTTGAGCTCCCCTCACCCCCCATACCCCCCAAAAATAAAAAAATAATAAAGGTTACTGCTGTGTTTGCAGGGGCTGGTGCTGAAGCCAGGTAGGCACGGACCAAATTATTGAGGAGGAATGGAGTTGTTGTATTTTAGCTGCTGCCAGGTTGCCCGGTTGAAGTCTCTGGCAGAGCACAGCAAAGCTCCGTGTCAGCAGATGACAGCAAGCCCCCCGAGCGGCATCCCCCAGCACACACGGCGCGTACAAAGAGCACATCTTACTCCAGGATGAAAGTAGAACAGATTTTTCCACCAGACCTAGAAATATCAATTTGCCACCTGCTTTTTTTTTTAAATTGAAATTTGCCGCTCATTTCAGTCTCTCTCTCTCCTGAGGAGACATCCAGAGCTTTCAGGTTGTCTTCCTTGGGGTTGTTGGGCACTCGGTGGAAGAGGTGATGCGTTCGTGCCCACATCCCTCTTCCCCTCTTTAATATTCTGCCAGAACAGTTCTGCAAACCCATTTCATAACGCTGCCTCTTTGCATAGAAAAGAGACACCCCCTTCCTCCGTCAAAAATACGTTCTGCATCCGAGAACAGGAGATAGTAATTCCAGTTCCTGAAAAACATGTTTATACAACAATCCACGGGGACTGGCCCCATTAGATGATTAGATGGCACTTTGATTAAAACCAGTTTGTTGGGACCGCTCGGTGTGGATGGAGGATGGAGGATCCCTGGCCAGGAGGGTGTGTGTCTGTCTGTCTGTCCTGCAGCACTAGAGTCTCAGAGCCAGCCCCGTTGACCTGGACAAGGAACGTTTTGGTGGTGGGAACCCATCGTGCTCACCCCGTGAATCCAGTAGATCTCTGCTCCGGGTGAGGACCAACATAATTGGCCTTAAATACGGAGTAACTGGAAAAAAAATAAATAGTTGAAACTGTGCTCTGTATAAAACACAGAGCCCCCAAACCAAGCCCCCTTGGATCTATTTTTAGCTCTCCTGGGTGTTCTCTCCTTGTGCTGAACAGTAGATGCTGTAGTTCCTCTTCTCGGACCGGGCACTGTTGGTGTCTGACACGCAGGGTGTTTTCTCCTGTTCCGGCGAGTCAGCCTCTCGTGAAGAATTTTTTTAATTTAATGAGTCAGGTCCACCCGTATAGTAATTACAAAGATTAACTGGGGTAGATGCGAACCAGATCTATAAAACTGCTCGGACCTGGCTCCCATGCAACCTCTTAATCAGCGGTTTCGCCCTCCCTCTGACTTAACTCCAGTTTCACGCTTTAAACTTCCAGTTGTAAAATGAAGGGCAAAAATAATATTTTTTTTATCTCCTTTTCACTCATGGGCTTCCCTGACTCCTTATCGTCCCTCTTAGTTCCTTTGAGTGAGAACATGACATTGCTCAAATGCTTCTGTGAGCGGGAGTACGGCTCGCAAAACCAACGCAAAACAAAACTGGGCTGCCCAAAGGGTTGCTCTAAGGTTAACTTTATTGAGAAATACCAGCTTTTTGTAGCCGTGCTATGACACGTTGTTCTTAATTTCTTATGAAAATGAAGTGTCTCGGAGCTGTTTCCTGTGGACTTTTTGAGGAATATCTTAATTTTTTCAGAGATTTTTCCGGGGAACCTGCCTCGATTTGAAGAGATAAATGGCATTTTGAGTGAAGAGCAAGTTGCCTGCTGGAGCCCATAGTGGTGGGTGTTTCTATCCACCAGTAGCCAACCCGATGGTGACCTGGGAATTTTGAGGCTGCCTGATTTATTTATTTTTTTCCTCAATCGACCTGGGGAGGAACGTGCTTGGTTTTGTGCTGACCTGGGGCTGCCCAGCGTGGTGTTTCTCTCAGAGCATCCCTCTGCTCCTCTGCCTTTCGGTGTTGTGATCCATCAACCGGTGCAGCAGGAACGGGGTACCTGAGGCTCTGGTTACAGAACGTCAGATTTCCAAGGTCTTGAATAGCAAGGCTTCCTGGAAGGAAAAAAAAAAAAACAACCCCACAATAATAATTGCAATTAGTGTTGATTTTTCTTTCTGAACCACATCACCGGATCCTCTTTATCTTTGCATCTTCCAGGTATCCACACTTGACTGAATTCTGGCTAATCTCAGTAAAAGCACAGGTAGATGGAGGGGCTTGTTTGGGGAGGGAGAAAGGAGCTGGGTAATGTAATTACTGCCGAGATATTCCAGAGTACGGAGTGAGAGAGAAGTCAAAATGCACTTTGGTCTCAAAACAGTAAGTTTTTTGATTGCAGGAGATTAGATTATAGAAGCGTTTTTCAAAAGGTTCGGCCTGGTTTTTCTCGAGAAAACTTACTCAGGGATTTCCTGTTTTCCTGCTCGCCGACGGACGCGAGCGGCAGGATTCGAGGGGGCAGAGCGAAGCCGAACTCCGGTTCCCCTAAATTAGGGGGGAGATCTGGATGGAGCGCTGTTAATTAGCAGATCCTACTCTCCCGGATCCAGAAGCAAAGGCAGGGTTCCTCCTCGAGGGGCTGCCTGCGCTTCCGTGTAATTTGCCCGCCCTTGGTATCCACTTGGTATCCAGTAAAGAACAAACGCTGGAAAAATCAGTGCTCTCCAGAAGAACAGCTGGCGCCAGTGAGTAGTTTCATCTATATCTGACTTTTTGGTTGCCATCTCCAGCGATGCCCTGGCCCAACGTGTCACCCCCCTGGGCTAAGGACCAGCTCATCCGAAGGGCTCCCACAGCTATGGCTTTCCCTGCCCCGGGAATGCGGGCATCGATCGGGAAAGGGTGTAATTATAAAGGCTGTCGATGGCCCGGGAGGGTTGTCGTTTGCGTTATCTCCGGCGCCGGAATTCAGGAGCGAGTTGGGAGAGAGAGAGAGAGAGACTCTTAATTTGTAACCCATTTTATTTGCCATCTGATTTGTACACAATAAAGGGGTGGCGGTGGGATTAATGAGCAAAATGAGCATCTGAAAAGAGCTCTTTTTTTTTTTTTTTTTTTTTTTTTCCCCCCCCCCCCCCCCATCCTACAAGGTGGCACTTTGCTGCAGAGAGGCTAAAACCAAGGAGCAGGGATAATGGGGCGTACCAGCAGCTTTCACCTGAACCTTCGGGCACGCGGTGGTGGAAAAGCAGTGCCTGGGTATTTGGAGAAATACCAGCCTTGGGCAGGTACAGAAGGGGTCGGTGCATTCAGAAAAGCCAGAGAAGTGATTTTTCCACCCTTTGGGGGTGGCTGACCCTGGAGGGAAACGTGCACCGTGACTATTATTTCTACCCAATGGCTCTTCTGTTGAGATGTGCGCAGGGAGGAATCTGTGGGTTTGGAGCGGACAAAAAACGCTTTCAACTGGATTTCAGTGCTTAAAAAAAACCCCAATTTGATACTTTGAGTTCTCCTTCTAGACCAATGAAGTCTTGAAGACTTCACCCCTATATTCAAAAATGTTTATGGAGGTAAAGCCTGAACATGTGAGAGGGAAACTAGCCCCTTTTCTGTCCATATTTAAATTGAAACGTGGGTCCTTTTTTCTGCTGACCTTCCACTTCAACCTTCACTCAACCTTCCAAAAAGCAGAGACGTTTTCTTATCTCGGCTGTTGGAGGAGGTACGTCCAGCAGTAATGCTGAACTGTCCTACCTGTGTCATAGTTTCCAGGCCTTAATCTTCTTAGGGAATCCACAGCCTGTCTTATTCTGAACATGGAATGTTTTTAAAACCCTATTTTGCGGGCTAAATCTCACTTGGATTTTACTGGATCGTTATTTTGCTAGATGGTGGTGATGGGATTCAGTAACGTCACTTGAAATGCAGTTCCTGGTATTCTGATCTACAACTTACATCGTTTCTTAGAGGGGGGGGGGAAACTTTGAGTGATAAAGTAGGCTCTGAGCAAATAGATCCAATTCCTGTTGTGGGGAGTCAGACGCTGCTCAGTCCGGTCGGTGCCTGTTGGATTTCTTCAACATTTCTGCTTAATCACAGTTTTTTAAAGTAGCTCTATTGGAATGAGAGCCCCGATGGAAACACCCGGCCTCTGAAGGAGGGATGGGATGCTGAAGGCTTGGTTTTCTTGAAGGATGGAGGAGCCAGAGCAGGACCAAGGAGACAGGGAGCGTGTGGTGTCCCCCAGTGCCCGTGAAGGACAGCAGGGACGCAGCGAAGCCCCCCCCCGTACCTACAAACCCCTCCATACCCTACGGCTTGGCATCCGCTCCTCTTCCTCTGCAGTGACTTCTTCCCATGGAAGTGCTGTCACAACTCAGAGCTGCTGCTTGGTCAGTGTCACTTCCCAGTGTTAACCGTTTAATTGCCTGCTTCCCAGGAGATTCCCGGAACGGCTGCTTGAAAATTTAATCCTCCAAAATAGTTTTATAAGCTTTTTAACCCTTTTTTTGTTTGTTTGTTTTCCTTAGCGTGTGCTTCAAAAGCAAACTCCCCATCCCGGGAGAAGGCTGAGCCACGGATGGAGGGAGATGGAGCGTGGGATATGGGGCCCCGGCACCCGTGGCCTCCCTGGGCAACCACTTGCCCACGGTCTGTTGGGCTTCAGTGGAAACTTCCAGGCGCTGAATGTGGGTCAGTGCCAGAGGTGGCCTCGGTCCTGCGGCGCCGAAGGGGTTAAACTCCTCTTCGGGTGTCCTCGCAAGATGAAAACTATTTTAGTCCCATGACACGAGCACGATGGGAGTTTATTGCTAGAGTTCATTAAAAATGGAGGCCGGCCAGGGCCTCGGAAATACGATTCGGGAGCTTCGGCTTCCCGCGTCCGGAGCCCGTCGGGAGGAGCGGCCTCTGCTGAGCTCCCCCAGGACACGGGGGGCAGCTCCCACCCTGTCCCTCCTCCTCGGGCAAAACTTCTGCAAGGTTTTTGGAAAAACTGGCAGAGCCGAGCCGGCTTCGGACCCAGGCGATGCCTGGAGGATCCTCCCTTCCCACCCCCAACCTTTACCAATCCCGCTCAGCAATTATCTCTGCCAGGCAGAATAATTCCTTTATTTTATTTTATTTTATTTTTTTCCCCCCAGCAGTCTTACATCCTACGGCTTCCTGCGATACCCTGGTAACTACCCATTACCCTGGCAGTGCCGTAGCGCTTGTCACGGCCCGGTACGCCGTGCGTGTGTGTGTTTGTGTGTGTGTGTGTGTGTCCCTTTTTGTCATCTTTGGCCATGAAGAAGTGTTTGTTCGTGGCCAGGCCAGATGCAGGAGCAGGAGCCTGGAAGTGCTGCCGTTATCTGTGGGGTTTCACAGCGCTGCCGAAGGCCCTGAAGTCGCTTATTGCGATGGTTTTCAATGGGGCTTCTAATTAGAAAAGCATTGGACTAATAGGATGTGCTATAATTAGCAAGACCTGCCCTCCAGATAGCTAATCGGGGACCAGAACACGGTTGCCTATCCATTCATTAAGTGTCTATATCTGCGCTTTTGTAGCAAATTATTTAACCTCTTGGAACCTTTTGGGGCGCTTAAAATAGTCAAACAGAGAAGTTGCACCGGGTAGAACCTTCCAGCTTTTGGGCCAAGATGACCTCAGAGATGCTGGAGGTCGGTGGAGGGGGGATGGTTTGGTGCTGGGGTGGGTGTCAGAGGGGTGACCCCTGACAGCCCTTTGTCCCCAACCCCCCAAGTTGGGAGAGGAGGACGAGAAGCCGGTGAGATGTTGTCTTGCCTTCTGGACAAAAGAAAATAGCTCTGCAGCTTTTTTTGAGGAGGGAAATGACTCAGTTCTTGGTGGCTTAGCAGAAATAAGAGGCCGAGCTTCCAAGGAGTCCTCTTGGCAGCCGGCGTGCATCAATTACTGTGCTCCACCTCCAGCCCAGCGCCCCGAGAGCCCACGCCGTGTCTCCCCAGCGCGGGACCCGCTGCCGAAATTGCAGCTATAAACTGATAATTCGCTTTATGCTGGGTAAAAACCAGTCTGTGACCTGGGACTGGGCTGGACTGGGCTTGTGCTGCTGGCTCGGGGAACTGCCCGTCTGGTCAACGGGTTGGTTTTTCTGACTGCCCAGTGGACACTGGCTGCGGGCATCTTCCCCCGGTGTTTTCACAGAGAGGGAGGAGGAAGGTTTGGGTATCACACACAGTATGCACAGGCTCATAAAAGGATTTTTGTAGAGTGTAAGCAAACATTGGCCAGCGGAACTTCTTCTGGGGTAAGAAGCAGATAAACACATGAGTGTGTTCTCTTAGAATTATTTTTATACGCTATCCTCCAGGACAAAAACTTCTTGGAGAAGTCATATCCTCTTCTTGGCTTCATGGCAGCTTCTGCAGGGAATGGTAGGGTGGTCGCAAGTGGGACAAGAAGCAGGGGGACAACTGGCTCCGTGGTGTCACAGGCAACGGTGGTACCCCACCGAAACCTCCGGCTGTGTTTCACCACTGCATCCAGCTTGGCCTTAAATCTTGCTCTGATGTCCTTTTAATTGAAAATAACAAATTGCCGCTAATTTCCTGAAACGAGCCCGTGTGTGAGTGTCCTGCTTTCAGCTGGGATGGAGTTAATTTGCTTTCTCATGGCTCCTGTGTTGTGGCTTTAATAGGAGAAGAATGTTGATAACACGTATTGCTCCCGTTGTCGCTAAGTAATGTTTACATTAATCAAAAGACTGTTTCGGCTTCCCGGAGAAGCTGAGAGGGAGCACAGGAAGGACGAGGTGGCCGAAGGACTATTCCATACGTCGTGCTCAGCGTATAAACAGGGGCTGGCTGGGGGGGCAGGGATCAATGATCGCTGCTCAGGATGGTCTGGGCCCATCATCAGGTGGCGAGAGCAAAATCACTTTATTTTATATATTCTTTTACCATTATCATCGTTATTATTTTCCTCTGCTGTTGCTGTGCCATTAAACTGTCTTTATCTCAACGCACGAGGGCTTTTTCCTCCGCCTTTTCTCCTTCTTCTCCCCTCTTTGGGGGGAGTGAGCAAGTGGCTGCGTGGTTGGCTGGGCTCAAACCACGACTGAGCGTGTGTGTGACCGTGGTGTCACATCCAAAGACAACTCTTTGTTTGCATCTCTCTCTGTTCCTGCCACTTCAACAATATTACCTTCATGCAGGTGACATTGGGCAAATACTGCTTTATTGGCTGCATCTTGGTGGCTATTAAAATGCTCCTCTGGGGCCCTGCTGGCTTGTTGGACAAAGTACAAACAACAGGTTCCTTTCTGAAGATGTGTCTTCAGATGATGTTCTCCTGCACGCACACGTGGACCCGGCCGCTTTTGGCCAAGGAGCGCAATGGGAAGGTGGCCCAGCTGCTGCTGTGAGACTTGCTGGGGGCAAGCTCCTGTGGGACCATCCGTTTGGACCAACGCAGGGCTTGTAGGTCTCCTCCTCCTCGAGGGAAACGGTCAGCTGGAAATGGGAAAGCTGGTCCCAGCAGGCGTTTGGGTCAAACCAGAGACAGCAAAAAGCAGTTGGCTTCCTCCTAGAGTGTTAATGTGAGAAGCAGAGACTAAAGAAACAGGGAGCAAGAAAAGCAGTAACTTTAAAGTATTTTTGTGTGTGCTTTTGGTTTTCATCCCAAAGCATCCGAACACAAGCCTGAGGTGGAGTTCCTTTCCTTAAAGTAATAGGATGCCATCTTCTCGTCTCTCCCCGGGGTACCAGTGTTTAAGGACGAGCGTCTTTGGGGTGAAGGTGGTGGCGTGTCACCAGCTGTGCTAACTGTCTGTGTCTCCCCACAGGATCCTCGCCGCAGCCACTTTCAGCCACTCGGCCGGGTCAGGATCCCACCTGGAACCCATGAACTTCGCTGACAGGTAGGAGCTGTGAGTAGGATGGAGGACGAGCCTCTAATATCGCACAGACACCCCCTTTCCCTCCTCATTTTGGCAGTGCTGGAAACGAGGAGGTGGGCTGGGAGGGTGGGATCGTCTTCTGCACCTCAGCTCCTGCCTTGTCCTGGAGGAGCTTCCAGATTAAACCGGGATCAGAACTTGGTTCCTGTGCCTTAACCAAAAATGGGCCTTAATTTAGCGCTTAATCCACGCTCCGAAGTAGGTAAATCTTCCCCAGTTTACTCGGGGCCAGAGAAGTTTCATTTCCTTTTAACTGGGCATCCACAACAGCTGCATGATATTGTCGGGCTCGAACCAAAGGAGAAGCAAAAGCGAGTGCAGAGAAACACCTCCCTTGGGGCTTTCTGTATATTTTGATGATTTGTGCAACCCCCAGAAGAAAAATTGTGAATGGAAGTGAAATTTCTGCCGATATGGTGTGGCTCTGGCAGAGCTCGGTGGCGGAGCTGAAGTAAAGCTCTCTCCATCAGCTGTCCCTGCGTGTGATGGTGCTTCTCTCTCCCACTCCATTGCCAAATGAAGCACTTTATAATTACCAATTTAAGGTTTTATCCATTGTGGGTTTTTTTGCTGCAAAACTTGTATTGCCAAGGTGATGTCTGGTCTTCGCTTTTCTTCCAATCCCGTTTTTCCTGCTGTAGGTGTCGATGTTGTAGATTGTAGATCTCATAGATTTACTCATTTGATTTACTCGATTTACAGAGTCAACTTCAGAACTAACACTGTGCAAGCCAGAAGCACCTCTGATTTCTGGGGGGCGGGCTGTTTATTACGTAAGTTCCCAAATCTTGCCAAGTAGAGACATCTTCCATGAGACCAAAAAGGCCAAATGAAATAATAAAAAACACCTTTCTTCATGCCATCATCAGAGGTGACAGAGCAGGAGTAGCTCACACTTGGATATCTTGACCACAGTCATGGAAATTTCTTAATTTGCTCTCTCCTTGGGCGAGTTATCACCGTAAACCAGCTGAAAACCAGCTCTGTGTGGTTGTAGAGCACTGTGTGTAAACACTGTCTTATTTTGCCAATTCAGCTTGTTACCCAAATACCCCGTTTCCAACCATAACGGGAGCTGGTGTTTAACAGTGATCCTGCTTGGAGGATTCTCCAGGATTTGGGGTTGGTTTTTTTTTTGGTAATCCAAAGCTCAGCCGCAGTCGTTACCAGACTTCCTGCCCAGTAGTTTCTAGCCAAAAATAGATCCATAAAACTTGGGGGAGAATTCAGGTCAAACAGATCCCCGGGGCAGTGGCTGCGAGTAGTACCCACTAAAAACACCTCTTTAAACCCAAAGCAGTGGATCTTAGAATTAATTTTAAAGCTCTCTTTACATGAATTAGAACATTGATGGGTGAGTAAGAAAATTCCATTAGTTGTTTCGGTCTTTTTCTTGGTGCCTTGTCCTTTCCTACCCCCTTACACCAATTCCCTCTATGATTGTACCCAGGCTGTATTAAATAATTTATCGTGGGTTGAACGTGAATCTGGAGCTCAGCGCTTCTTGGCGCGGAGAGATGCTGCTGCTGGTGGGGATGGTCCGTGTGTGGGGAGAACCTCCCTTCTCTGAAGGTTTTTTTTAAAATCCAGAAAGCCAAGGAATTGCCGGTATTATCATACGCACAGCGTGTGGTGCTGGGAAAGCTGATTGTTGTTGTGACTGAGTATTTAAAGATGCTAATTTTTGCTGCTCTGGCATTAAAATCAAGGAACCAACCTGGATCCCTCCCCTAATAAGCAGCACACGTTAAATGGGGAGGGGGTGGGAGAAGGGGGGGAGGATCTGATTGCAATCTACGGGGGCCATTACTTAATATTTAAATCTCTTCCCATCAAACCAAAGTTTAAATCCAGTTGTAGTCCTTTGGAAGATTTTATTTTTGAGTCTAAATGCAGAGGTTTTTAACAATGAGTTAATATCCGGGAGGATGGATGTACCTGGAGAATCCCAACCTCCGGGAAAGGCAGGGCTGGAGCCACACCCCGATAATAATCGCTGGGGTCTTTTGAACCAAATCGTTAGGATTTTGCTCGGCTCCGTGGGAGGGTGGTTGGATTTCCCCGGCTCCGTGCATCACCTCCGTGGGAGAACCAGCAACGCTGGGCAGAGATGGAAGGGGAACCGGTATCCCTGCACGGGGTGAGGAGCCAGGGGTTACTTCAGCTGGAGACTGCGAGTGAAGAATAACACCACTCATAAAAGGTGGTTTTGGACCAAAAACCTGGTATTTTTATGCAGGTTTGGAGTTTTTGGGGTTTTTTTGGCTGCTTTCTTACTTTTTCTAGGATCACCTTGATAGTGAGCACTTCTCTGGGGTTCTTAGAAAAATCCTTGGTGTGGTGAGCACGTCTCTGAAGTTCTTAGAAAAAAAAAATTAGCAAATCACTAGGTTGATTTTTACAGGCAACAGCTATTTTCCACTTACACGGCGACGTGCTTAATATAATACGATCTACTGAGCTTTCTTTAAGGGTTGTGAATGTTGCTCTCTCTTTGTGTTAAGGATGGTGAGTCTTCCTCTCCGTTACACGGAGCCCGTAGATAGTGGTTAGACCCCAGGCTGATAACCGGAGTCAAACTCACCCATAATAGTGATTTTTTTATTTTATTTTTTTTTTTAAGGTGAGTTGACCCAAATGCTGTGGAAAGCAGAAGGGTGTGACTCCTAGTGCCGTGGGACTTTGGCCACCAAAGTCCCCTTTTCTGGCCAAACACAGAACTTCACGTTTGTGGTGCTCGGAGCTGGGCTTCAGGGCCTTTCTGCAAATGTTTATCCGTTCCTTTTGGTAAATATTTAGTCAAACCCGGGCTGAAGTGCTTCCCTGGAAGCAGTTGTGGCGTGTGTCCCTGGTCCCCAGGATGGACATGGGGCATGGCACGTGTCCCCGGGATGGAGATGTCCCTGGGATGGAGATGGAGCATGGTCTGTGTCCCTGGTCCCTGGGATGGAGACAGGGCAGGTCCTGGGATGCAGGAGGAGCTGCCGTGGGTGCTCTCAGGATTTGGGTACCCCACGCTTTGTCCCCTTTCCTCCCGCCATTCATCATCCCCGAAATGATGCTTTCCCACTGTGGTGGCCCCCCTGGCCAGCGAGAACTTTCCTCCTCTGCCACCTCCAGCCACCGGTGGCCACAGAGGAAACTTTGTGGGCTCCTTTGAATTGCGAGTCCTGAGGAAGCTCGTTTAGTTTCCCCCTTCCCCTTCTCCCTCCCCCCCTGAAAAGAAGAAGGGGGTGGTGAGGGGGGGGAAGTCATAATCCTGATGGTGGAGAAGGGCAGCTGGGCTCTGGAGGCGGAGGCCACTGGAGGCGGAGGCCACCGAGCCGAGCAGGGTGGGAGCCCGGCGAGGGAAGGGTTAAGGGCTGCCATTTTGTTATGTAACAGCCTTAATGGCCACCTCGGCGAGTGGCACCGAAATGGCAGGGCTTAACCCTTGGTGGGCCGCGGTGGTCCTCGACGAGGGCACCCCCCTCTCCCTCCCCGAGGGGGCTGCGGCCCTGGCAGCTCCGCTTCTTTGCAGGTCCCAAGGGATGGAATAACGGCCCGGGGAGCCAAGGCATCAGCCCACCTCTGGCTTTTTGTTGCCTTCCTCGGGGAGAGGATGGATTTTTGGGTGCCCAGTTGAAGTCAGGTGTGAGATGATTTTTTATATCTCTCTATCTCTCTCTCTTTTTCAACCCGCAGAATAACCGGTGTTTGTGCCCTCTTGCTGTTGCAGTAATTTAGCCTTTCAAAAAGTAAAATCTAGTTCTTGCTTTGGCTTTTTTTTTTTTTCCTTTTCTTTCTGAAAACCTACGTGACAAGGTCAGGAACTTTCTGACACACACATGAACGCACACGCACACAGCAGGACAGACACACGGACACATACACATTTTAATGACTTTTTTCAGGACATCTCACTTCGTGGTCGATGGGGGGGGCGGGGGGAACCCACCAAACCCGCTCGTGGCATAATAAGAAACTAAGCTCCGTGGAAGCAGCAGTTTCTCATTGAGACTTTTTACATCCTGCTGCGAGAAGGGGATTCCTGGGTGTCGTGGGGAGGGGGTAGGGGTGGTCCCTGGTCCAGTGGCTCTGCAGAGACAGGTTCTCACCCATCACCTTTAGAAAATACTCATCCAATGTGTCCTACCCTCCCTGCTTCCTCCTCGGTAAAGTTGTCTTTTTTTTTTTTTTTAGTTTGTTTTGTCTTTTTTTTTTTTTTTTTTTCCCCCCTCCTTTTACTGTAAAAGTTTCCAGATGATGCTGGAAGAGGGTTGTTGATCTTTGCTTTTGGCTCCGGAGGGTGGAGGTGGGATCCCAGCCCCATCCCACTGATGGATCCAGCAAAGCGTCGGGATGCGATTTCAGCTTCGGTCCTTTCAACTTCAAAAACTACCCAGTCGTGCTAAGCAGGGAAAAGCAAGCAGAGCTCCTCCGTGAAGGAATTACTTGGAATTTGTACGAGGAAGTTGTAAATCATGAATGGGAGAGGAGAGAGGAGGCGATATGGTAACTCTGAATGGGATGTGGGGGAAAGTGGAAGTGTACATTACAAGCAGCCAGCAAAGTGGGCTGGTTTTTCTTTTTTTTTTTTTATTATTTTCAATTGTGGTTTTGCCTTCCATGTACCCCATTGGTGCTCTCCAACTGCTCGTGCACCAGACTCGTGGGGTGCCATCCTGGTTGCCCAGCCGTGCCCTGCTCGGGTTCATTCAGGGCTGGACCGAACATCTGGAAAAATTGGCACAGAGTAATTCATTTCCCAGTTCTTAAACTGGAACTTTGTGAGGTTTTTGCCTCTTCTGTAGCTGTGAGTGGCCAAAGGAAAGCAGGTGACGGTGGCAGCATCCCTGGCCCTTTGCGAGGGGCTGGGCTGTGTCACAGGGTCCTACGTGTCCCCCCTGAGTTAAACCAGGTCTTCTTGGTCCTGCTGCTCTGCTCTTTGAACTTGGGAGGGTTTGGGAGATGGTGAAGAAGCTCTTTTCACTCTTTTCCTGATGGAAAGCACACGGGTGGCATCACAAGAACACGCGATGTTCACCGGGCTGGCATAAATAGGTTGTGAATTGGGGAGGTTTGGGGGTTTTCCCGCTGTCGGTGCGCTCAGTGGAGCTTCACGGAGGGGTTTTTGACCAGTGTGGTGGCCCACAGGCTGAGGAGTTCCCTGCGGTTTATAGGGTGCACTAACCTGCCTTTTGAATTGATGGCAGCACTTAATCCGCTACAGCGACAGCACTTACAGCTGAGTATTTGCTGCTTTGGTCCCCAAGCTCTGCCGGTCCTCGTCATAAAAAGCAGAGCCTTCCATAAAACTTAAAATTTACTGTGTAATCCTTACTTTCTCTTCCTTCTTTCAAATAAAAGGTACCGTCGAGTGGAGCCGAAGCTGTTCGCTGTTGGCGTTGATGGGTTCCTTTTGCTGTTGGCGGTGGGGAAGCAGAAGTGGGGATTTGGGGAGTAGCTTTAGAAGTTGGATGTTATTCCTGAAACAGCCTGGGTGACTTATCCCCGTCCAGTGGAATCGGTTAGTGAAGGTGCCATCCCAGTAAATCCAGCAGACTTGGAGGGCTGGTCGCAGAGTGTACTGGAAAGGTGCTGTTTGATACTGGTGGGAAAGTCTCTGTGATGACTGTCCTGCTCTCCAGGAATCCGAGTGATTCCCATTAAAGACTGATGTCACTGGTTTTCCTGAGGAGAGAGACAGAATTGCCTTTTTAAAGAAATCCTTTTCGTTACTCTCTTGCCCTTCTCTCAGTGCCACGTTAATTTTCCTTTAGGTCCCCGTTAGCAAATTGTTTTCTGGTGTTATTTCCTGAAATAGGGAGCTTGGTTTTAGGGCTCGTCTGCAGTAAATATGATTTAATCACTGCTGCAGAACTCTGCGACCAGATCTCTCTGTCTGTTACAGCGTGTATAAACCTTCAGCCTGCATTTGAAATCTTCGGATTTAGCTGTAAAAAAAAATATAAATAATATAAATAAATCTCAGTGCAAACTCCTCCCAAGGTCTTCCCAGTAACGATCTTCGCAAGGCGCTGGTTTGTGCTACGGATCCTCCTCTTCTCACCAGTGATCGCTCTCCTCTCCCCTGATTCCTGCTTTCCGTCCGCCCCGCGCTGTCGCACCAAGACGCTGTGGATTTTGAACCGAAAATTTGGGCTGAGTTTTGGTTCACAGAAAAGTTTCTCGAAGGGAAACGGAGGCACCGCTTTGTGAGAGTGAGAGCAGGGACCCTGCGGGGGTCCCGAGGCCGTTCCCGGGTGAAGTTTGTCGTCGGTGTGTGATCGAGGGGTGATGGTTACGAGGAGAAACGGCCGCTGGTTCCTACAGGAATTGCAGGGTGTGAGAAGGGATGCCCTTGAGAATTCATAAAAGGAGAGGGTTTTGCTGAAAAAGGGACGCGGTGCCTTTTCATGGAGGTTGTTACAAAGGTCAGACCGAAGAGATGAAGGAGTTTGTGTAGGAAGGGTTTGCCCTTGGAAATGCTCCGGGTGGGTTCTGCTCCCGTCGCTGTGAGATGAGCTGCCCGGGTTATCTGGAAAAGGGTGAAGGAGTCGGTACACGTTACCTGTCTTTACCTTAAAATTTTAAGCCTTGGAGTGGGCTGCCCGGGGAAGTGGCGGCATCAACATCCCTGGAGGGATTTAAAAGCCGGGTTGGCATCGTGCTGACATGGGTTAGTGATGGTTTTTATCAGAGTTAGGTCAATGGTTGGACTAGATGATCTCAAAGGGCCCTTCCAACCCAGACAATTCTATGATTTTGATGGCATTAATTTTTTAAATAAAACTAAGTGCCGGCAGAAGATTTTAGATCATTTCCATCGTGATGTTAACACAGGTAGGTGAGAGTGAGCCGTGGGAGTGCAGAGCTCTACCTGTGATGCTGTGAAATACCCAGGCACAGCTCCAGGTACCAACCTTCCCCAGCCCATCAGAACCGGGGAAAACGAAAGGGTAGAAAATACAGCCTGGTGTAAAACTCCTTAAAGTTCGGAGCCTGAAAGTGCCGCTGCAGCTCTTGGAGCAGTGCAGGCTGCTGGAGTCGCTGCTGCTCATTGCTGTGAGGCTGGGGAGTGTGAAGATACTGAAAATAAACCCAGAATAAATCCAGATCAGGCTCTTTTTTTTGTTTTGTTTTGTTTTGTTTTTTATTTTGAAGAGGTTTCCTCCTGACTAAGCACTCTTGCTTGGAGAAAGTCCCTGTGATGAATGGCACGTCTCAGTGTACGGTCGCCGGGCGATCGCCGGCCGGTCCTTTGTTTTAGCCCCGGGTTGGGATGCGTTTGTGCCGAGTCCAGAGGAATTAGATCTGCAGTTCCCGGCCGGGCTGTCGTGTCCGATGGCTCCTCCTGGGTGCAGGAGGGGAAGAAACCCTTGATGGGTGCTGCCGGGTTGTTAAGCATCTCGGCAGAGGTACTATTCCGCTTAAAAGCTGTGCTTTCCGAGGGCTGTCCGAGGTGGAGCGGGGCTGGAAGAGGAAAAGGTTGTTGCCATCAGCTGAGCCGCGCTGAAAACCTCCGTCCCGCTGCCTCCCCGGGCGGCGTGTGCTGTTTGCTGGCAGAAATACCGACAGGAACTTCAGCTTTCTGTAAAACACACCTTTCTCCCAGCATTGGAGCTCCAAGCGTGGTCACGCTGTAGATGCAGATCAGCCCAGGGGAGGCACTTTGTGTATTGGTTATGATTCTTCCCCCCCCCCCCCCCCCCCCAAAAAAAAAAAAATTAACAAATTATATATATTTCATCCAACACCACCCAGAGAAACTTGTGGCCGCTCGGATGAGGCTTCTACTCTCAAAACGGCAATTTCACGTAAAGCTTGATGTGACATTGTTGAATAATGGGGGGGGTAAGGGGGGGGTTGAGCAGAGGTTAATTATGTTACGTAATTATGTTAATCTCCCGCTGCTAAAATAACGTTTCAAAGACTTTGTTCGACTACTGTGTGCCGGCCTCGCTCTTGAAATCCCATTTAAAAGGAGGAGAAGGGAAAAAAAAAAAAATGGATGGGAGGAATGCTTAAAATAAATTAGTTAATAAATTAATTAAAATAATCAAGGTGGGGGGTGGGGTGGGTGTGTTTGTCTCCCTCTCCCCCCATGCCATCCCCTGGGTGACCGGTGTCCCCAGCAGCCGAGGGGAACGGAGGGTGTCCTCGGAGGGGGAGGAGGGATGTGGGATGCGGGGTCCGGGGGGGACACAGGGCTGTCCCCGCCACGGGTCGCCCGCCGCCGGCTCAGACTGGTTTCTGGAAAGTGCTTTGTCTCGCAGGCTGCATCCTGGGAAGGGTCATGTGGAGCCCAGTGATGTCATGGGATCAAAGCCTGACTCAGCTCCGCGTCCCATCCCGTGGATGGGGGTCCCCAGGTACCCGAGTTGCGGGGCTGAGATGTCCCAGCCCGCCCGCAGCGGGGCTCCCCGTCTCCCCGACAGGAGAGGGGTTAAATCCGGGGGTCCATCCCCCCCCCTCCTCTCCCCAGCCCCAAGCCCAACAGCCCCCTGGCGAAAGGGCTCCTGCTCCAGGAGGGGAGAAAGTCTCAACTCGAGTATTTCAGCGCCGTAGCGCCGGGCTGTCAGGAGATACGGAAGCCTCTCGTCACGCAGGGTGTGGTGGTCCTTCTCCCCATCCTCTCCGCTTCCCCAAAATCACAGTGGGGGCTCAGGTCCTCGGTAAGGCACGGCAGACCCCCCCTCCACCCCCCACCCCCAGGCAGATCCTAATCCAGAGTTTTGTAATTGCCTTTATTTGCATGTGAGGCAAATACATACATTCTTCCTGCCTTTTGGGAAAGAGCCAAACTTTTTTTTTTCCTTGGAGGGGTTTGTAGATTCTCCCCTGCTCCGATGCCGGTTGGTTGGGGTTTTTTGTTTAGGGTTTTTTTGTTTTTTTTTTTTCCTTTCTCCTTGGTGATTGTAGTTTACACTCAGTGGGGTTTGTGTGTGTGTATGTTCTTGTTTTGCTTTTTCGCTTGTTTGTTTTTGCCTAACTTAAAAAGTGTAAGTACAGTGATGCCGGGTGCTTAATAGCTCCAGACTGAGATGTATTTTGCAGATAGGGCAAGCGAGCAAACTGGCAAAACTTTTATGGCTCTTTCTGAAGTCCTTTTTTTTTTTTTTTTTGCGGTAACCGCTGTACTTTGCCCTGTTTTGAAATTAAGGTGTTGTGTCCAACTTACTCTTTTTGCAGCGCGTTAACTCGTTTGTGTCTCCTCTCTCCCCCTCAGAGCCTGACAATGACAGAGGAAGCATGCAGGACACGGAGTCAGAAACGAGCCTTAGAACGTGAGGTAACGCATAACGATGTGGACAGTAAAAAACTAAAAATGGAGAAAGGACTGTTAGGAACGGATATAAACGCTGAAGGCGACATGAAAATAAAAGCAGACCCTGGAGCTGGGAAAGTGCAAGGATTATTAAAGAGCGGAGAGGTGAAAGCGACCATTAAAGTGGAGGTTCAGACGGGAGATGAGCCTGTGGACATGAGCACCTCAAAAAGGTGAGTTCTGACGTTGGGGACGCCGGCGCGGTGAACTCTGCTGCCATGGCACCGGGAAGAAGCTCTCTGCTTCCTAAAGGTGGAGAGAATTAAAATTTGACAGGTGGTTTCGCAGCTCGGGCTCTTCACGTGAGATTCAGCAGCTCCGTGTAACTTCCTCACCGGCTTTTCCTTCCGCAGCTGCGACGAGCAGCTGAGTAAAGAAACACTCTCCTGAATAGCAAAAGTTCTAAAGAGGATGCGCTTTGAGCTACTGATTGAGATTTATGCGAGGCACAGAGGTTTGGGGCTTCCTCATTGAGCTGCGATATAGGAAAAAATAATAGATTCTAATTCTCTAAACAGAGGGGTTTTAATTGCAACTTGGTTCTTCCTGACAGAGCAGTACGTGGGGACGGGTCTGTCTTTTCTGAAGGGACTTGTGGATTTTGACACTAGAAAATATTCTGAAAAGACAGCACCTGTCTGCAGCAGTGCTCTGCGGGATGAGTCCTTAATACTTTTTTTTTTTTATTGAAAGTCCAGCCTCCTTAAGATGCCTGAATTTTTGACATCTGAAAGGGAGAATTCAAAGTTCCTTATCACTCTGGAGAATTTTATTATGACAAAAATGTAAAGCTTTTCCTTTGACTTGTGTATGAATTGTGTGCGTGACCGGGGCAGTTCTGACCTACAGATTTATAAGGCATCACTTTAAAGCCAGATTCTGAATCCCCCACCCTGTTTCCGACCCACATTCTGGCTGTAACAGGGTAAAAAAAATGTCAAAAATACTGTTACCCTGATGTTGGCCCTTCAAGGTGTTGTTTTTTTCCTCATAGTGCAGTAAGATCCAATATATATGAGATCTAGAAACCTCATTTTTTGCTGGTTCCAGCCCCAGCTGATGGTGGAGAGGTAACGGGTCAGAGCTGGGACCTGCCTGTCTCCACCAAAGGGCTTGGGGAGCTCTCAGAGTAGTAAATCCCTGTTCACTGGGATGTGGGGTGTTCCAGCAGCGAGATCTGAGGTGTGAAACTGAAAACAGCAGATCCTTATCGGCTGCGCAGGGATTATTGGGAGGAGGGGCACTGACGGGTGCTCCCAAGAAAACTGCTGTCTTTGATGTCCTCTGTAAACTTTTTCCAACTTCTGATGCTTTTCTGAAAGAGAAAGATTATCCAGATACTGTGAAACAAGACCTCTGCCAGCAGCGTGATTGAGGGAAGATGATGGTTTTCAGCTTTCTCCATAAAACTTCCGCCAAAGGGACAAATTTGCTCAATTTGATATTTAGGAGGTGCCTCTGCCTCGCGGAGAGGAGTTAATTGGGGTCATGGATGGTTCCATGTCAGGCAGTTGTATCGCACTAACGAGGGGTACATCTCCAAAGATGTCTCTTGGTGTAATCGCTACCTACTAATTAACACAGGTATGCACCCTCTTTTTTTTTTTTTTTTTTTTAAGAATATCTAAAAAGATTGCTCGTACCAACACCTGAATAAATTAGAATCAGGTATTCTGACTCTTTTGTTGCGGAACTTGCCCCCACTTGCATGTGCTCTTTGTGAATTTATAATAATTTGAAAGGTGTGTCAGTGTTTCTGCTCTGCTTGTGTCCCTCTCTCTTGCAAGAGATGATGAAGGATGATGAAGGCTGAGCTTCCCAGAGAGCATCAGGAACAATAACACCTCTTTAGCTGAGACAGGGGAACATCCTCTCTCCCTACAGCATTCTTATTTCAGGTGGTAACAGGATCTTGTTGGATTCAGTCTCTGCAAGAAGGGAGGTTTCCCCATACAAAAATGAACACTTGTGTAAAGAGGAGGTCTGATCCCAGCCTCGCTGAAGTTAACAAATATGATTTCGAATTTCATGAGGTTTTGGATACTGTTTGCAAGTTGGGACACCTTTCGTAAAGCACGTTTGTATAAAATTCGTAATAGAGAGGAACTAAACCCTGGCTCATCTCAAGCGACAAAAAGGAAGGATTCTGCAAACTCCTGGAGTCTGGCAGCAGCTTCCCAGGCTCCGGGGTTCTGCTCCCACATCCTGGGGGTGCCCTGGTCCCTGCACGGCTCCGCTCCCGGAGCACAGACACGGTGCTGAGCAGCCGACTGGCCTCAGGGTGCAGATACCGCAGCGAATGCGATTGGAGTCTGGAGATGCTCAGGATGGGGCTGATCCCTCACACATACAAGAATACAATTGGCATTTGTAGGGAAGGTGGATCTTCATTTCATAAGGATTTTTTTAATTTATTTTAAATGTGGAACTCACCTTTCCAAACCTTTGATCTTTAGAGGAATTTCGCTTGCAGCTTCCCGAAGACCCATGTCTTAAAAGCAGTTGAGCTGATTATCTGAGGAGGTGAAAAAAAGAGCTGTTCCTTAAAGTGATTGAACTGCTACAAACTCCTTGGGTAAAATTTGTGCTTAGTGATGTGTGGTGTTTTGGCTTTTAAACTTCCTTAATGCTTGTAGAACTGAAAACATAATATTTTCCTTGGAAAAGGTGGCTCAGTAATAATCACAGTTCAGCTGACATAAAGCTGATTGGATTGTCTTTCTGAAATCAGTTGATTTTTCAAGATTTGAAATACAATCTCTGCGTTAAAGTTTAAAAATGTAATTTTTTTTCCTAAACCTTGAAGCTAAATTTAAAAATAGGACCTGGTTTG
>JAOQGH010000014.1:4056367-4067116 GCA_025769975.1 Gallinago jamesoni | reverse complement strand
CGGCTCTGCCATGGCCCCGGTGGCAGCTCCCCGGTCCCGCGGGGCCGCTCTGGTGGCCGGTGGCCGGAGGAGACGGGGGCGAAGCCTCGCCGAGGGTGGGCGGGCGAGTGAAGGCCTTGGCGGCGCCGCCTGTCCGTGGGCAACTCGGGGGGGCGAGGTGCCGGCCCCGCGCCCGCCCTCGCTGCGGGAGAAGAGCCCCGGGTGTTTCAGAGGGGGTTGGCTCAGGCTTCCCACCGCTGGCTGCCCAAACCCCCCTTTTTGTGCGAGTCTCTGCCTTTTAGGTAACTCGGCCGCCGGTGCCGTTCGTACTTTTCCTGTTTCTTCGTGCTTTAACCTTAAAGTTTAAGGAGGAATGGCCAGTTTGACTCCAGTTGAGTCTGGGTGCTTGACGTGGAGCTGCTGGGGCTGTCACCCCGGGAGGGACAGAACACGCCGCTGTCCCGAGGGGGTGGCACCGAGCCTGGAGGGGTGTGGGGGGGCTCGGCCTGACCGGGGGACTCCCCCGTGAGGAGCCCCCGAGGCCGCTTTGGTGCATTCAGATACGGGAGAAAAAAAAAGCTGGAAAAAAGCTTCACCTGTGCCCTTGGTAACTTGGGAAACAGCCCCAGAGCTGAAGTGACTGAGTTCGCTGTGCCCTCTAGAGGACACTACGCTACTTTATTCTTTATTTTTTTTTTTCAGCTAGCGTTGAAATTGTATTTTAAAAGCTGGTTTTTGCAGTATTTGAGGCTGCGTTTGTAGTATTCGAAGCACTGTTTGACCCCACTGTGTTTGCTGAAGGTGTGTGTTTCGTAAAGCTCATCGGGGTACGCAGCTTTTCGGCGCTGTTACTCAGTGTGAATATCCTTTGCATCACTAAATAAGATAATAAGGATTAATTCCTGATAATCATTGGCTTCCTAATAAAAGTGGGTTATTAGTTAAGTCTAGAAATTGTTGTTTGGTCTAAGAAGTAATTGATTTTTAGTAATACAAAGCTCACATATACCACATCTCTTATTTGTGAATAATACAAATCCTATTTAAATATTTGCTTTGTTCTGCTCGATACAAATTTTGCGTTTTGTTTAATGCATAACCGTGAGCTAGAAGGTTCTCACTATAAACTACTATTCCTGCTTCTGGCTTTGGGTTAAAAGAAAAAGAGAAAACCAATAACTTGTGTTAAGTTCTCCTAAAACTCTTGCTGTCATCCCTTTCTCAAGCCCCATCGTTTCCTGGGCAGGACAGAAGACTTTCCCATCCCCTTCCCATGAAGCTCCTTCTAAACCTCTTGGCCATCTCATGCTGCAAACCCTGCTCTGAAATAGTTAGGATTTTATGGTTTGAAATCCCCAATCCTGGTACCAAAGGTGATCAGAGGGTTACCAGCTCGTGCAGCAGAGGAGAGGCACTGGCGACTGTTGTCACGTCACGTCAGCTCTTGTCCCTTCTGGTTCCCGTAGTTCAAGGTCCTGTTGATGGTGATCGTAGGTGATGGAGCCAAGAGGTGATTTATGGTTGGAAATTCAGGTGGAAGATGCAGCCATCGCTCAGGACACTGAACATTAAAGGCAAATAAAGAGTTTCAGGGGTTATCGATGAAGCTCCATGGGATGCGCGTGTCTGTTGAGAGTGTTACAGGTTTCTGCTGTTATTAGCAGGAAATAATTTAGGGGTGGTGGTGTAAAGACGCCCCGAGTTGTGCTGGGTGTCCTTCGGATTCAGTAAATTGCAGGGGGGGGAAGATCACAACTTAAAAATAATTGCAGAAGAAGAACAGATAAGGGGTATGGTCTTCCTTTCAGCACGTTAAAGAGAAGCAGAAAGGACCTGTCTGCTCCTGGATTAGGGGTGGGCTATGGTCTTCCCCTGGTGCCAGCAGAGCCCTGGAAAGCCTCTGAGTCTTCTGAGGGGGGAATGAAGTGGTTGATGGAAAAGCTTCTAAGTGGAAGGAATTCACCATTGCTCCCTGTTGCGGCTGCCCCTTGCCTCACGGCACGCTTTTCTGTGGGAAGCTGAACATCTTCAAGAACAGAAACTCATAGAGCTCCCCCATGTCAGGCTGCTTCGGAATTTGAGAGATTTGGAATTAACCAGAAGATTATAAATGACGTTACTTTGCAGGATGAAGTAGTTGTTTGCTTGTTTTTATTAACTCAGTCTCTGTCTTTTTCTTTTCATTTTGCAGTGAAATAAAGAGGGAGAAGCGAGTCCCCTCACCGGACGTTATAGTGTTATCCGACAATGAACCTTCTAGCCCTAGAATGAATGGTTTAACAAAAATAGCATTAAAAGAGACCAACACGGAGGCACTCATGGTGAGTCGTCTTTCTTATTTTCTCTAGTAAGACATCTCAAAAACTTTTTTTTTTTTTTTTTTTGCCTTCGAGTTCTTTCTCCACGCTCGGTTTGTGTCCGTGTGTTGCAGGCACATGGGTGATATTAAGACATATGTGACAATTACAGCGCTGGAAGTTCTTGTCATAACCTGTACCTCTCTCTTCCCTCTTTTCCCATCCTTACCTGGCCCTGCAGAAGAGCAGTCCAGAGGAGCGTGAGAGAATGATTAAACAGCTAAAAGAAGAGTTACGGTTAGAAGAAGCAAAGCTTGTTTTATTGAAAAAGTTACGGCAAAGTCAAATCCAGAAGGAGACCACTACTCAGAAGGTATTTTATTTTCCTTACAGATACATATCACCTCTTTTGAAACAGTGGGGGGACATTTAAGCAGCTCTGGTGGTGGTTGCCATAACCCGTGGAACATGAGGTAGCTTTCAAATAATGCAGATCTCCCTTTTCATAAAATCTTTATGCAGTTTAGAGTGGCTTATCCTGGTAACCATTCCTTTTTGTGGAGTTCCTTTTCAGGTTTTTTTTTTTTATCTTGCCAAGACCAAGTGACCAGAGGGTTTATCTTGCCAACCCTATTCAAAAGCTGAAGGTGTTTTTGTTAAAACTCAGGTACCTTTATGAATGAATGAAAGTATATTATACTTTCAACTCTTGTCCCGTCCTTAATGCTGCGTAGAGGCTGCTGAAATACATTTGGAGGAGATTCAGGCACATAAAATATGTGCTGAGAGGTAGAATTAAAGCATCTGAACCTCAGGCTTTGGGGGTTGGTGGGCAAGGGCTGCCTTTTCTGCTGGGTGGCAGAAGCCCGGGTCTGGATTCCAGGTCTTACCGGGGGAAGTAAATCCACTGCACCGTTTTCATCATCCCAAAAATCCAGGCAGCCCCGGGAAGGAAACGGTTCAGCTCCCACCCTGAGCTCCCTTCCCTTCCTCCTCTCTTCTCCCCACCCCTCATCTCCCACAGATGGGAGAAGAGATGTTTTCATCAGAAACTAACCCAGCAAAAAAAAGTCGACTTTTTTTTTTTTTGTCAGAGCAGTGGACTTTTCTGCTGGCTGCGGGGGCCGTTGGGCTGGCAGGGACGGGTGGAGGAGGAGGAGGATGACAGGAGGAAGAGCAGAGGAGGTCGGGAGGCGAGGGGGCGTGCGAGCACCCCACGCGCTGCCGCCGAGGCACGGGCTAAAATTTCACGTAACAATGGCAACAAAACGATTTTCTTCCCCAGTGTGTGCTGCCGACGGGATGGGTTTGGTGCTGGGGGCGATGTGTAGATCTAAGTGTGCTTCAGCTGGAGGTTAATACAGCTCATTGGCCGGTTTTAATTGGTTTATTGGTGTTTTTCTCCCGGACTTTTGAGTTCTTCAGTAGATGGGATTAAAACTAAATGCAAGTACCCGCATCACTCAACTCGCTGCTGGACGCTGAGCGATGAGCTCTGGATGGTTGAACTAACCACGGGGAAATGGCATTTCCTAAACTTCTTAATATCCGAAGGCTTTTTCCTAAGCTTTTTTTTTTCCCACTTTGCATTATGCTTGAACCTAATTAGCAGAGACTGGTAGCGATGGTGGATAAGACCGGAGTGGGCTCTAAGCTGAGATTGCTAAAATAGATTTCCACGTTGCTCTGCTTCTGGTGTACAGGCTCCTTTATTTTCCTGGTATAATCTTATCTCTACTCACCTAATAATTTCTTCATTTAAATACGCATGTTGAGATGGAGGAAGAAAGGGATGGGGGAGGGGGAAAACCACAGTCTTTGAAGATTCTCTTGCTGAAGCGCAAGGAGGTAAACGCTTTTTATTCCCTTAGCTTCTGTAATTCTGCTTTACACCCTTACACTCGTCTGCTTTCTTTCTGTTTTTTTTTTTTGTTTTTTTTTTTTTTCCTCTTCCAGCCTGCTGGTTCCTCTGGGAGTGCTGTGGCCACCCCTCCGCCCTTGGTGCGGGGACCGCAGAGCGTTCCTGCTGGCAAGCCGTCCCTCCAGGTCAGTGGGGTGGGCCAGGCTGCCAGGATTAGGGCGCGGAGCGGAGGAGAAGGTGCTCAGTTGGGATGGGACAATCCCATCCCATTAACGGCCAGGTGGAGGGTTGTTTTCTTTAACTCCCAAAACCCCACTATAAACTTTTTAAGAACATTTTGGGGTGGGGGAGAGGAGAATGTTATGCGCAGATAACCCCCCCTAAGCTTATTTTTTTCAGTGGCTGATCATCCTGATCCACTCTGCTGGTAAATCCATCCATCCCAGCACTAACCACCTTTGGGGAAAGAGGGTGCCATGGAGTTATGTCACAGGAATATCGTGGCAGCCTCTTGCCGAACGCTCAAGGGACTTAATTGTGCCCTCAGTGTGATTAACCGTAAGAGCTGAGTGAATCATATTATTTTCTCCTTGGTGGCTGAATGGCACATGATGGCAGGAAAGATCTCAATTAAATGAAATGGTGGGAAAGAAAAGAGAAAAAAAAATCTGTCAGCCTAATCTTCCTCTGGAGTCTAGCATCTCCTTTGGCTTTTGGATTTAAAAACCACTTCTGGTTATTTACCTCGGGCTAATTCGAACCAAATTTCAAAACTGCTTCGGCACAAAACGCTTTTCCCTTGGAAAATGGCAACTCTTATTTCAAAACCCCCTGGAATGCTGTACCCGAGGGAGGGGGGTGAATTCACCATCCGTTCAGGAAACGCTCACAGAACCTGAAGCCATCTGTCAGTTGGAGTCATCTCTTCCTTGGGGCGCGTTTGCCTCCGCTGCAGACAGCACTTTCAGAGGAACTGGACCCACGAGTTACGTCTTCAGCAACCAGTCAGTGAAACTTGGGTTGGACAGAGCAGAGAGCTGAGAGCTAAAGAAGCCAGAATTGAAGTCATTCTGTCTAATTTGTGGTGTTTGGGCAAATTAACCTAACCTCCATCTGCTTTTGCTTGACTCTAAAATCTCTACTAATTCCTGCGTGTAAGAGTTGGGTAAACATTTGGTCTTGAGTTAAAAAGGTAGAAGAAGTGGATTAAATTTCCCACCTGCCGAAACGTGGACCTGTGTGTACGGGCCGCGACCCATCAAAGTGGGAGTTTGGGGGTTTTTAGGAGTCTCCATTCACAGAGGAGGGTCTGTTTGGGGCCAGATGGGTAAAGCCACACGAGTAGGACGGGGAGAGGTTTGTTGCTCGGGCTCAGTCGCGCAGCATTAGTGCTCTGCAGGAACGTGATGCGTGAAACCACGTCACCTTCATGAGAAACTTTGAGGATTTAATGCTGCCCGCAGCCCAGAAAGCACGGGCAGTGATTTTTTTCAAGCTTCTTCAACCTGACTCCTTTTCTTTTTCATTTTTCTGAACCTTCTCCCTTTTTCCTGTCTGTTTTTTCCCTTCCCACATACACACACACCCCCCCTGTCTGCTCGCCTCCCAGCTTCTCCCTGCCCCGTGCTTCTCCTTGAAGACAGCAGTTTGTATTTCCCCGTTCTTTTACTCCTCCTGCCAAAATACACGTATTTTTTGTTTTTCTGGGGTTTTTTTGGCCACTAAGAGCTCTGAAGCCAGAGCCATTTGTTGTCCTACCCTGTGTCCATCCCATGAGCCAGAAAGGGGAGAGCTGCTCTCCATACCCCCTGTTGTTGTATTGCTGCGTGAGACGTGAGAGCATGCTCAGCAGCGCGAGAGAGCACGGGGATAAACAGACCAGAACAAAAAAAACCCAACAAAACAGGGCGAGTAAAACCCTTTTCTGTTTTGCAGACCTCTTCTACACGTATCCCGGGCACCGTTATTCCTCCCCCCTTGGTCCGTGGAGGACAGCAGGCTTCTTCAAAACTAGGAACTCAGCAAAACACGCAGATAGTAATGCCGCCCCTCGTCAGGGGAGCGCAGGTAAGGCTCTGCCTTGGGGTACGTCCGCCCTGCTTTTCCTTAACACACCTCGACTGTTTTCTGGAGGGAACCTACGAGGTTCTTAATGGAATTTCTGGATGTTTTGCTGCTGAAAGATCCTGCCTCTTTCCAATTTTGTGTGTTGTGCTGCCCCGGAACGCCACCGGTGGAGCATGAGGGTCCCGAGGCAATGTGGGATGCTGCCTTCCCTGCACAGCTCCTTCCCTGGGCCGTGCCAAAGCAGCTTCTTTGCCTTCGTTATGAAAGTTAATTTACCAGCTTCCAGCTTCACCTGCTTTTTGGGAGAGCGGCAGCAGAGGAAATGAAACACGATCCCTCCTCCTTCCATTTTCTCCCCCCTCATTATTCGTTTTGTCATATCAATTTCACCTTTTCAAATGCTAAAACTCACTTTTTTTCCTCCTCCTTGTGTCCGTCTTGTGATTGAATAAGAGCTGCTGAAAAGGAGATAGCGGCACTTTCAGCCTCCCTGTTGCCTTTGTGGGGTCTTTATCACCTACAACAGAAAACAGTGGTGTCACTAAAGGAGTAGGAAAGCAATGTTCAATTCGATACAGTCGTCTAAAATTATGACTTCCGTGGGATACCAGGAGAAAAAAATATATTTCCTTGTTAAATGAGGAATTATTTTGCAGTGAAAGGTCTGCGAAGGCAGCGCTGAAGAGGGAGGGGAGAGATTTGGTATTTTCATTTTCTTTCTTCTGATGATGATGGAGAAAAACTCACTCTGAGCAACAGCTTTCCTAATGCCTTTAAAATGAAGCAGGCTTAACAACTCTACATTTTGAAAGGTGTTTGACTGGGAAACTTAGATTTTATTTCAATTTTTTTTGGCACAGCTGTTTTGGCTGTAATGTGATGGCCTCACACATGAGCATCTCTTCCATGTTACGTTGTGCTTGTTTCATTCTGACGGCGGGAAAGGGAAAAACATCACGTTTTTGACACGGGTGTTAATTATCACGCTTTCTTTGCGTTCCCTGCCTTGCCTCACTTCTGCTGCGTCACGTCATCCCACTCAAAACCCTCCCCGTCCTTCACGGGTCCCCATGGCATCAGCCCATTTCTGTGTCTTCCCAGCAAATCCACAACATCCGCCAGCACTCCAGCACGGGGCCCCCTCCGCTGCTGCTGGCACCGCGGGCTTCCGTCCCCAGCGTCCAAATCCAGGGGCAACGAATCATCCAGCAGGGGCTGATCCGCGTCGCCAACGTCCCCAACACCAGCCTGCTCGTCAACATCCCGCAGGTGAGCCCCGCGCGGTGCCTGGTGCAGCATCCCGAGGAACTAATTAGTGATCATCGGGGGTTCTTGTATCTAATTGGCGTGGCTTGGTGTCCTCTAAGGGATGGGGTTGCCTATGACTCCACCTCCTCCTTCGTCCTCTGCAAGCCCCTTTCTCTGCTCACGTTCACCTCCCATACGCAGGAATGAACTAAAACAGGACAGAGTATTGGGAGGAAATACGTATTTCAGTCAACTGAATGTTGTGCCTTGTTCCAAATTTGGTGTTTAAGTATGAAGGTGTCCATTAGAATCATTTTTTTTCTTCCTTAAGAAGCCTAAATGAGTGTTCTGGTAAACGGAGCTCAAAACAGGTTAGTGCTGCTGCTTGAACCACCAAGAGATACTGAAGCAGCAGCTTAACATCTACCACTGGTGGTGCCATACAAGTGCTGTAGATAAAGGACACAATTCAAAGTCAGTGCTTTGGCAAAATCATGAGGAAAACAACTCCTTTTTGAGTTTTTTTTTGAGAATTTCTGAAAGTGATCAGTAAGGAAAACCAAGGTTCTTTAGAATACTTAGAGCATTAGGTGACAGGTACGGTGTTGCAGTGAACGTATGTCTAGTGGTCTGGTGGTCACCTACAAAACCAAGGTTTCGGAGGCTGGTGGGTGGGTCTGGTCCCAAGCAACCAGTGCTCCTGGGGGACACGTAGACCCCCAACGGCATGAGAGCTGGTGCCACTGCTGTCCCTCCCTCCCAGGGGACCACAGCACATGGCTTGAAGCACCCAACCACCCGCCATTTGTCACTTCAGCTCCGTCCTGTTCCCCTCCCAGGCGTCACCAACTTCAATCAAAGGTACAACCGTGACATCTGCTCAGGCCAGTGCCACCACCACCAGCGCCGCCTCCATCGGCAACTCCAACGACTCGCCGGCCAGCCGGCAAGCGGCCGCCAAGCTGGCCTTGCGGAAGCAGCTGGAGAAGACGCTGTTGGAGATCCCTCCTCCCAAGCCACCCGCGCCGGAGATGAACTTCCTGCCCAGCGCGGCCAATAACGAATTTATTTACTTAGTGGGATTGGAAGAAGTTGTGCAGAATTTGCTGGAAACTCAAGGTGAGAGAGTTTGTTGAAAGCAAAGAGAGAGTCTTTCCCATCTGGATTTTATCTTGAGAGTGGGCAGCCAGGAGTTTCACGATGAAGTTGGCGTGTTCTGTCAAATCTAGGATTCATTTTAATAATATTCAAACTGCTTTATTTAAAATTCTAATTAAAAAAAAAAAAGTTGTTACGATGTCTCATAGGCTGGATGCTGGTTGTAAAGGTTTCTCTTGTGCATCCAGCTCTCCCCAGAGCTTTTGACTTTCTGTCGGCCACTTGTTTGTCCATCACCACTGAATCCTCTAACCAGTATCTAAAGAAGGATCCACTGGGAAGATTCAGTAATGCTAAAAGCCTCAGCCTGATGGGAGCTAAGGGTGGAGGGTTTGCTTTGTTGGGTTTTTTAATGCTGAAATATTCTTGAGGTGTCTCAAAGTATTAGTCGCTCCTAGAAGGGTGGATGGAGCTGAGCTGACCAGGTTGTGTCCTCCAGGTAAAGTGTCGGTTCCTGTCTCGTCCCGCGAGCCCTACATGTGTGCTCAGTGTAAGACGGACTTCACCTGCCGCTGGAGGGAGGAGAAGAACGGGACCATTATGTGTGAAACCTGCATGACCTCCAACCAGAAAAAGGCCTTGAAAGCCGAGCACACCAACCGGCTGAAGGCCGCCTTCGTCAAAGCGCTGCAGCAGGAGCAGGAGATCGAGCAGAGGATACTGCAGCAGACGGCGGCTCCCGTCCAGACCAAGTCGGACCCCATCGTGCAGCACCACTCGCTCAAGCAGGTATGGCCCCGGCCACCAGAACCCCTGGGTAGCGATGGGGCGAGGGTCCCACCACTCCAAAAATGAATGTTGGCTACGTAGGCATGAAAATGATACGCGCAAAAGCGATAACTTGTTTTATTTTAGCTCTGCAGAGTGTGTCTTTGAGTCTAAGCTGGGGAAAGTGTTCTGGCACGTGGGGAGCCGATGTATAAACGATGCTCCCCCGTACCTGAAGAATGATGGCTTTCTACAGGGGCGTTGTAATTATCCAGGTGGTTTAGCTCCTAGCTTGCAAAATCTGCTCCTGAATTTTTTTTAGGAGGTATGAAATGGAAAGAAGTGCTCCAGCGCCAAATACTCAAGAGTAAATTGACCCAAAATAGGGAAAAATGAATAAATAGGCTTGAGCCAGGAGCACATAACATTGCTCATGAAGTTTTAAGGTGGTGGTGGCAGCCATCTGTGACAGGGACTGGGTCTCTCACACCTTGATAAAACCACCCTTCACCTGGGGGGAGACGGAAGCTGCTTAAGTGCTGCTTTGGGTTGAAATAATGGAGGTGCTGGTGGTTTAGGGTGGGGAAGCAGAGCTGTCTCTGTGTGGAGGTGCTTACACGGCACATTTCTTTTGCTGCTTTGCAGCTGATCATAACGCCTCATCCTTACCGGTGCTTTCAGCAGGAGAAAGCTGAGTCTTACTTTACTGTAGAGATTCTCTTAGAAGTTCTCAGCCCTGAAACTATAGCAACGCGCTGCAGACCTGGGTGAAGCAGCCAGGAGAGGAGAAGAGGGGCAAGGAAGGGAGTCATCCAGGTGGTTGCACTCGAGGGACAGAAGACTCTATTCCCGTCTTACCCTGTGCTCTCTTGCCAGACTTCCAGCCAGATGTCTCGAGGTCCTCCCGGAGCTTCCCGCGGGGTGTTGCATGCGTTTAGCCAGTCCCCCAAGTTGCAGAATGCATCGTCTGCAGCAGCACTTGGGAGCAGGCCAGGTAAGCACGCCGAGAGACCTGTCAGCAAGGGCAGCGCGGCCGCCTGGAAGAAGACTCCCATCAATACAGGTAGATTTTTTTCTCTTAAAAGTTTTCTTTTCTTTGTAGTTATTAGTCCCGCTCTGTCCGTCAATCGTAGCTCCTTGGGATAAGGAAGCTTTCTCTTCTGTGCTTCCTGCGTCAAAGCCCGATGGCACTGAGGCTTTGCTCTTAGTTTCCTCGTTGGCACTTGGCTTTTGGTGTGGTTTATGCTCATCAAAAGGGGCACTCAGGTGGTGCTACCAACTCAAAACTACCACTTTCACAGAATCACAGAATGATATGGGGTTGGAAGGGACCTCTGGAGATCATCTGGTCTAACCCCCTGCCAGAGCAGGTCCACCCAGAGCAGGTCCCACAGGAACGTGTCCAGGTGGGGTTGGAATGTCTCCAGAGAA
>JAOQGH010000014.1:3960499-3974234 GCA_025769975.1 Gallinago jamesoni | reverse complement strand
TTTGGAGAGGGGGGGGGTGTCTCACCTGCCTCTTAGAAATGGGTGATGCCCCTGAGATTTGATGGGGATTTTTTTTTGGGGGGGGGGGGGGGGGGGGGTCGTTGAATCAAGCCATTTTAAACAGCAATAAAGGGCGGGAGGGGGCAAGGGGCTCCGGGGGGGTGAGGTGCTGACGATGGTCCAGCACAGGGAGATGCTCTCCCTGCTTTGGAGGGGGGGTCCCTGTGCCACAGATGGGACAAAATCACACCCCCCACCCACATCAGCTGGGGACAACCCCCCGAGCTTTGCTGTCCCCAGCACTGTGGGGGGCACATGGAGCTGGTGGTCGTCCCCCCCCCTCGCCCTCCCAGACCAGCCGTGCCCCCTCCCGGGGCAGGAAGATGCGGGAGAGAGATTTCTGGGCCGAGGGGAGGGAAAAAGGGAGCGCTGGGCTCCGTGGAGCTGGGAAACTGGGACACAGTGGGGGGGTGGGGGGGTTCCTGGCACCCCCCGGGACCGTGGCCCGGGGTGGGAGCAGCAGTGGGAAAAGATGGCAGGAGGAAAGAGCCCACTGAGTTTTGGGGTACGGGGTTTTGGGGTACCAGGTAACCCCAAACCACCCCTCACCTCTGCCTCAAAAGGCACCTCGAGGCAGGAGAGAAGAGGGTACTGGGTTTGGGGGAACCAGGTTTTGGGGGTACCAGGTGACCCCCCCAAACCACCCACCCACCCCTGCTTCAGTAGGTGCCTCAGGCATGGGAAAAGAGCCCACTGGGTTTTTGGGGTACCGGGTAACCCCAAAACCCCTCACTCCTGCCTCAGGAGGTGCCTCAGGCAGGAGAAAAGAGTTTGGGGGTTCTGGGTTTTGGGGTACCACATAACTCCAAAACCCCCCACCCCTGCCTCAGGCAGGGGAAAAGAACCCACTGGGTTTTTGGGGTACCGAGTAACCCCCAAACCCCCCACCCCTGCTTCAAGAGGTGCTTCAAACAGGAGAAAAGAGGGTACTGGGTTTGGGGGTAGCGGGTTTTGGGGTACCAGGTAACCCAAAATCACCCCCCAATCCTGCCTGAGGCAGGGAAAAAGAGCTCACTGGGTTTTGGGGTATCACGTAACCCCAAACCCCCCCAACCCCTGCCTCAAGAGGTTCTCCAGGCAGGAGAAAAGAACCCACTGGGATTTTGGGGTACCAAGTAACCCCCAAACCCCCCACCCCTGCTTCAAGAGGTGCTTCAAGCAGGAGAAAAGAGGGTACTGGGTTTGGGGGTACCAGGTTTTGGGGTACGGGGTAACCCCAAACCACCCCCCACCCCTGCCTGAGGTAGGAGAAAAGAGCCCCACTGGGTTTTGGGGTACCAGGTAACCCCCAAACCACCCCCCCACCCCTGCCCTGGGCACCCTGCCACCCCGGGGTTCACCTGCCTGCACCCCGAGACCAGAGCCCTCTCCCCTTTCTCCATCTCATTTCCCCGCTTTGGGGTTTGCCTGGGGGGTGGGCAGCCCCCCTCCCTTTCCCTCCTGAGAGTAACAGCCCCGGTACCACTGACACACCCCCCCCCTGCCCCCCAAAGCCTGCCGGAGGGCGGGGGGGGTGTGGGGGAACAGGACCCCACAAAGTCCAGGACATTTTTAAACATTTCTCTCTATAAAAATATTTCTACGAGCAGCCGCCCGTCTGGGCTCTCACTCTTCTGGGCAGTTACTGGACAAAGGAGGGAAGAATTAGGTTGTTTCGTTGGTTTTTTTTTTTGGTTGGTGGTTTATTTTTTTCCCGCCCCCTCCCCTTGCTGTGTTTTATTTCTTTGTAAATTAAAAAAACAAAAAAAAAAAAAAAAAAACCAAAGGGGGGGTATTTATTTCTTTTTAATTTATTTTGTCATATTTTTGTAAAACCTGCAGAAATGCAATAAAATTATATTTCAACAAGCCTGAAGGCGTTGGGTTATATAAATTATCGCTCCCTCAGGGGGACGAGGTTCGGGTCCCCAGGGGAAGGGGACATTGGGGACACTGTCACCCCTCGCTCTCCCCCCCCCCAAAGAGGGTAAAGCCCCCGAAACGGTGACGCCAAGATAAGACACCCCCCCCCACCGCGTCAGGCAGAGGAAGAAAGAAGAAAAAGTTCTAATCCTCTAAATTCTGCAAATTTATTTATAGACAGTATCAAACATGGAATAGTTTAAAAAAGAAATGCGGAAAAAAAGAAAAAATAAAATAAAAATAATCCCATGGTCGTGACATTCGACTAAAGGTGTATTTACAGTCGCTCCACCAGGGCAGCCCGTCGCAGCTTTGGGGGGAAAAACCCCACTTTCTCCCAACCCCAGGAGATGGTATTTTTTGTAAAAGAAGAGAATCGAGGTCGCGAAGGGGGGTTGGAAGGGACAGAGACTCACAAGCTCGACGCCGCGTTGCCGAAAGCAGCCCGGGCTGGCGTGTGCCTGAGGAAGAGGAGGAGTTCGAAGCAGTTGCCGAGAGGAGAGAAGGGGGGGGCCACGCTCAGCCCCTCGGCTGTGACACGCCACTGGCCAAAAATGGGGCGATTTAATTAAAAACACCCAATAAAGCCCCTTAACGGCACCCTCCGCGCTGATGAATGAGAAATGAATGCGCCGGGAAAGGGGCAGGGACGAGGGGGTGACTCAGCTCTGCCCATCCCTTCCCGTTTCTTACCGAGAGGGATTTGTCACCCCCACGTCCCCGAGAGCCACCAAGGAATAAAAAAGCCACCAAAGAAGCCACCGGTCCCGCTCCCCCCGCCAGCCCGGCCCCTTGTCGGACACAGAGATGACACTTATCGAAGCATTTGACCCCTTAAACTGTCCAAAATCCTGTCTCAGAAATAAAAATCACTGCCGTGTGATTATCAGTGACATCCCAGGGATGACAACGCCGCGAGTCCCCACGGAGCCACCAGGGGCAAGTGGTTTCTGGAGCTGGCAAAGTGAAATATTCCCTCTAGCCAAATTAAAGTCTGCTCCCTTCAGGCAGGCAGGGAAATTAAAAGCAGTTCTAGCCCCAAAAAGCCCAAATTCCCACCCTCGTCCTGCAGCTGGAGGGGGCAAGCGGCGCTTTCCCACCTACAGGAAAAACTCGGTGGCCACCCGAGGTGCTCTGCTAGCCCTGCCTCACCCGGATGATTGATCCAGCCGCTGCCCCTAATAAAAAAAAAAAATTTTTTAAAAAAAAAATCCCGATTTGAAATAGGGTCAAGTTTTAAAAGCGCTGCCCTTTGATCCTGCCAGCTCGATACTCCCTTTCGGGTTGACATCGGCAAAGCCTGGAGCTCGGCCACAAAGGTGAAAGCCACCCCGGATTCCTCGGAAAGCGTTAATGCTGCCAATCAGACCGTTGTTCAAAATTCCTAGAAGAACCCCATTCTAAAAATCACCCACGCAGGGAGCCTGCCTTCTTCAGATTTGAGGATATTTCACCTTTAAAACCAGAATCTCAGCGCTAAAGAGAATTTGAAAGCCGGTGGTTCGTTCCCTTGTTGCGGTTACAAAGATGTTCTTCCCTGCAGGCTGGATTCAGCCTCTTTAATACCTACGAGCTGGATTTTGGGGTTTTTGGTTTTTTTTTCCCCCCAGCAGTTAAAAAAAGCCAAGGTTCTGGGAGTCCTCTCTCCTCCCTGACGTTAAACTCTCAAGATGACACACATCTTTTATATAAAATAGAACCCAGCTGCCAGCACACGCGTTCGGGGACGAGCTCCGCAAGACGATGCCGTGACGGGGAGGCTGGTTGCAACCATCAGAGCCAAAAATGAGCTGTCATCGCCAAACCACCCCCCAAACCTGCTGACTCGGCCTTTTTTTTTGGTGACCACTAGGCTCCAGACATCCCAGATGAGGTGCTGGAGGAGACCCTGGGGCTGTCTCTCCGCTGTCAGGGCAGAGGAAGCTGATGGTGCCGTCAGGACGGCATGAAGGTCCATCTGGGCTTGCCCGAAGCCGGGATGAAACCCTCCCTCCTGGAAACAGCACTTTTCTTTAAAGAAAAGGGTTTTCTCCACTCTTCTGTTCCACATCTAAAAATCTCAGATAAAACCTGAAACGAGAGAGACCACCTGGAAGCCACCTCTGGTCACGGCCAGCGTCACACATCTCCTCTGCTGCCAGGCCGGCGTCGTTAATTCGGGAAAATAAATTGGTTTTCCTGTTATAGATATGTAGGTCTTTTCAAAGATCTTTAAAAAACAAAGCTAGAGATAAACAAACAAACAAGCCAGGAACCAGGAAATGGTAACAGAGCCGGGAGTGTTAGAAAATAGCCAAGACTAAAGGAGCTCACCCAAAAACAAAGCTTGGAAGTCACAGCTGTTAGGAATACCGAGAGGGAAAATGTTAAGGTTAATGTCCAGTAATGTTCAAAATCCTCCTCACGGGAAACACGTCCAAGCACCGACGACTCGACGGCTGCGTAAGGCACGCACTGGAGAGGGCAGGAAACCCCTTTTCCAGTTGATCCCGCTCCAAAGCCAACTCCACAGCTCTCCCACCCGGAGCGTCGGCACAACCCCGACCAACCGCACGCTCCCGGGGCTCACCAGAAGCTCCTGGTGCCCACAGGACACCAGGCACCTCTACCAGGGTGACAGAAAACTGCATCAGGGCTAAGCCTGTCCTTCAGATCCATCACAACCCAGCTCAGCAACCAGCTCCCGACAGTCACTGGGACACGTATCCCAGTCCCCCAAACCAGTATGGTGCTGGTGCTTCATGTCTTACCAAAGCTAAGCAAACAAGTATTTTTTTTTTTTTAAATTTTTTTTTTAAATAATCACATTTAACATATCTAAATGATTCTAAAAGCCTGTCCTCTTGCAGTGAAATGCATCTAAAAAACTTCTTCCCACCTTAAATATTCCCGTGGGAAAGAGTTTCAAGCCGGGAGAACCCCGCTCCAACAGAGCTGCAGCCTCGGGCAGACGGGAGCTGAGAAGCTCCTTCCTCCTCTCCCGCTCCCTGTTCCTCATGGAACGTGGCTCCAGGGCTTGTCAAAGGCTTTTCCAGGTGTTTGCAAAAGTCCCTAAGCTTTGCTCAGTCCTCCCCAGCTCCGTACAAACGCAAACCTCCCGGCCAAATTCGGTGTTTCCCGGTGGGAAGGAGGTTGGGAGGTGGCCTTCAGCCTCCTGGCTCGTGATGCCCGAGGGCAGAGCTGGAAAAACTTCCCGAGGACAACCCCAGGAAACATCTGGAGAGCAGAACACGCCAACGGTACCCGACGGACCACGCTCTGACACCGCCAAGGGACGCAGGAAACTCCGGGAGCCCGCCATCGACGCCAAGGATTGCCCCCCCCCAGACTTTTGCTGCTCAGACACAGCCACCTCTGAATTCCCAGAAAACGTTAAATCCTGCCCTTTCTTTCAACATTTCCCCACCTCCACCCATCACACCACTAAGTTTTTACTGCTTCTCCCCTAAAAAGAGAGAAATGAAGTGATGGTGTGCTATCGAGCGCCGAACCTAAATAAAACCGCCGTTTCCCTGCGCATCGGTCACTAAGTGTATTTTTAGGTTAAAAAAAGGCAATGCCTGCGGTGTTAATGTTCCGAAATCCGCGGCGTGCACCGAATTGCTGAGCACGAGCTCCGGCGCCGTTTCACGGGGGACAGACACCACCACCCCACCCCCCCCCGCCAACTGGAAGGGGCCGCTCTGAGACGGACCCATCGTCTGACCCCCCCCCCCCCACCCTGGTATCCAGAAACACATTTCTGCTGCTTTGAGCTTTTTGGAGGAGAAATGAACCGTTCGACTGAAAGAACAAAATTCCGCTCTCTGCACAAGCATCTCAAGTTTTCATTAAAAAAAAAACAAAAACAAAAAACCAAACAAAACCCAAACCTTTAGTAGGCACTGGTAACAGAAACAATAAAAACACCACTATGCAGACTAAAAAAAAAAAACAAAACCAGCCCTGAGGGTCACTAAATCTCAGTCACTTTGCACGGAGGGAGTTGGGAGTCGGAGGAGCTGGGGGTTGTACAAACAGTGCAGTCGGCAAAAATCCACCAGGCTTTGGGGGGGTTTTCAACATTTTTGTTGCTGTTTTCAATGCGCTAAGGCACCAGGAAGTCACAGTTAGGCAAGTAGGATGTTCCAGGCAACGTTCAAACCCCAAAGGCTTTCCCGGGGATTAAAAGGGAGGCGAGGAGAGGATCACAGTGTGACAGCCCGGGGACAAGGCTCGTGAGCCACGGAAGCAGCACGGGAAGGGAGCCGGAGAAGGAAAGAAGGAGGAATGAAAGAGGAAAGGAGGAGGAAAGCTCTTGCTTCCGATGGGATGGGATGCGGGAAGGCTCACTGTGGGTTTTCACAATCCATACTGCTCAGACACAACCACCAACGCCAAAAACCCAACAGGTTTGACACTTAAAAATCAAAGCTCAACGACTGGTTTCTCCGCCGCTTCAGAACTACTTTAAAAAAAAAAAAAAAAAAAGGCAACTTTCTTTTACCTCCTAAAACCATCTGAAATGTTCCAAAGGCTCCCGTAACCAACAAGATGGTTTTTAAAGACACGGAGGGCACAAAGATGGGGGGGGGGGGGGTTACCACAGGAAGGAACTGCCAACTGTCTTTAATAGTACATCACTCTGTCTCGTGGAGAAATCAGCAAAGCTCACGCCTTGCCGTACCCAGCGAGAATTACACAGCATTTTACAACTTTAAAGCACTGTACAGACACCACCGCAGGGCCGCGGCTCCCCTAAACACACACATTGGTCACACTTTACCACCAGCTGCACGTCCGTTTGCTCTTTTTTGGTACCTCCCAGCTCTTCAAAGGATTCTTCAGCTTCAGCTTCGGCTGATCCCCGCGAGGCCGGAAGCAGAAGCAGCATTTTCGAGTCCTGCACTTTGCACAAAAAGCACTTTTGGGGAGCGTTAATTCCAGGAGGAGCCCTCTGGCCATCCCCAGTAAGTCAAAATCACAGGGAAAGCCAAGTCTGTTTTACCTTCACCAACACAGTTGGCATTTTCAACGACATCCCAGGAATTCAGAGGTTACTGCCGTAGCAAAAAAGGTAACTCGGTTTGGGTTTGGGTTGTGGTTTGTTTTTTTTTTGAGGCAGATACAAAGTTCTAAACTACCGGGTGTTAAGTTAAATTCACTCACTGCATCAGAAACTCGGTGCCTAATGGACATCTAGAAATGCAAGGTGAGCTGTGCCCTGCTCCTCCTCGGCTTCTGCCTCGCAACGTACAGTCATTAGCAATCATTTTCTCTCCCTTCCTGTCCCCTTCGTCCCCAAACCCAGCTGTGGGGCCAGGTTGGACGGGGGATGCCACGGGGAAGGGGACAGTGGGGACCCTCAAAGCTGGCAGCCGCTGTAGCTCTCGTGGAAGGAGGCCGAGCCGGGATCTCCAGAAAAACATTCGTGCCATTTCTTGGAATTGGTGTTTAGGATTTGTCAACGAGGAAAAAAAAAAAAAACACAGCTATAAATGCAACAATTTAAACTAACACAGTGTGAAGTCAGCTTCTCACGTTAAATCATCACTAAGCTACACCTTCCCTGTCCCCCTTCGGGTGACGACGCTCGTTTCCTTTCAGTCTCTGAACCTCTGAATCCACCTCGAGAACTTACGGGGCTCTGGTTTGGCTCTTGCTGAAGAGTCAGCGAAGGGTTACAGGCAACAGGCACTCAACTGTCACAGTCCAAAAGGGATCGGTCTTCATCGGAGACCGTGGAAGCTCACATTTTGATCAACTCCGAGTCCTGGACTCCATTCCAGACAGGCCAATAGGGCAGGAAAAGACAACGTACCATTGTTGGGAGCTGGCAGCCGAGAGAGAGAAGTAGATCTAGTCCCCAAGGTGCTCCCAGACTCCTCCGGCCACCCGCAGGGTGTCCACCCAACTCCATCCATCGGCTGTTGCTTCAAGACACCGCCAATCCATCACTCAGAACGGGGTTAAAAGCATCCTCTTATCCCAAGGAAGAAGTCACCCAGATCAGTCCATTCAAGACCAAGAGAGGGTTCGAATTTAAGAGCAACAAAAGCCAACATCAGCTTTCACTTGGAATTCTCCGCGGCCACCGAGGCGTTGGGACAACCCTTTGCTGCCAAACGAGGGGTGGCCCTCACAGAACCAACCAAAAGAGCACAACTGATATATCGAGTTGACAACACGGTTGCAAAGATCAACGGGACCCTAAAAGACACCCATGATTTATTATTCCTCTTTTTTTTGTTGTTGTTTTGTTTTGTTGTTTTTAGTGCAGTGCCAGTTTCAGAAGATTTGAGAAAAAAAAAAAACAAAACAAAACAATAGTGAGGCCCCACACTTATGGCTGGATTGGGCATATCCAAAGAAGAGTTAACGATTTGGAATACGTCAACAGGCAGATGAACAGGAAAGATTCTGTCACCGAAGGGTTTGTAATAACCCCCGTCTCCTACCCAGGTGCCCATGGCTAGACCTGGCTCATCAGGTAACAGATTCCACAAAACCTGTGAAAGTGACAGTGTATATTTTTAGAAAGGAGGAACTAAGGTTATACTACATCCTTTACTGAGTTGTTCCACCATCGCTCCGTAAGTTTTACGGCATAAATAAAAAAAATGGAGAGGGTGGGGTGGGGGGAAATAGTAAAATAAATACATTGGCTCCGATGAAGTCAGAAGTGGTTTGGGCTGCATAGTGGAGGGGGGAGAGATGGGGGCAAGGGGCAAAATTTACACACTTTGAGACATAAAACGGGAAGCGCCTGCAAAGTAGGAGAGGAGAAAGCCAAGAGTTTAAGTGTCCTCGTTCATATCCTGGCTGTCTGTCCGAGCGATTTTCCGTGGCGGCGCCGAATTCTCACCTTCGATTTCCACCTGCTCTTGATCTCTCTTCTTCGCTGCATTCTGCCGGGACAGAGAAAGCCACAGTGAAACCCTCCAAAAGCCCTGGATTCTGGGGGGAGTTGGCGTCAGTAAAACAAGTTTTTGGATGGAATATAGCGATGCAATGACCTGACCGAGACACTGGGACAAACTCTGAAGAGGATTTTGCCCAAAGCCAGAAGGTGCTCCTTTAAGATTGTTCCTCAAATTTGAGGGTGGGACTAAAAAACCAATCCTTGATCTCAGCACCTTTTATTTATAGATCTCAAATATCGCATAAACACGAGCAAGATCCTCTTTCCCACTGCTCTGAGTCAGTCCCTAAAGTTATCTAAATCTCCCAAAGCCTTCCGTCGCGTACAAATACTTTCTTTTCAGCTTTAAAGTTCCTTATAATTTTGCCTCTTTCCATGTTCTCCCACCACCTCTGCTCTGCCCACGATTACACTCGCTGCTTCCACATCTCCCCTCCTAAACCCTCACCGTGTCCCGAGTGCTCCCAGCCCAGGTATCCCAGTCCCTTGCCTCAAACACTAGCTAAAAAAAAATTTAAAAATACTAATTTGTGTCTTCCTCATACGAGAGCTGAGATTTTTGTACCCAAAGTGCTTAACACGGCCTCATTAGAGCATTCCCATTCTGCCCGATCTCAGCTGGCTTCTCCCAACAGCCCCGGGGGGGGGGTAAGAGCAGATTTCCCAGTTCTAAAGTGGGCACCGAAGCCCAGGGAGACCAATTTGCCACAGTCACAAAGGAAAACTGTGGCAAGTGGGAGATGTAACCGCAGCCTCCCGAGTTCACTGAATTATTTCACTGAATTATTAGAGTTGGAAGGGACCGTAGAGATCATCTAGTCGTGAAGCAGGAAGTTCTAGGTTAAACACTGAGTTAATGCCCCTTAAATTGAAAGGAAAAGGTGTTTTTGCTAGTTTTTGGGGTTTTTTATTGCTTTTTTTTTTTTTTTAAAGAAGTGCTGTGCAGAGACAGAGCCCCCTTACACTGGCACTGCTGAAGTGCAGATCGCACTTGCTTTTAATTAACCTTCCATATTTCAGTTGGGATCAATATTCAATCAGCCCGAGTCAGCAAACCACGACAAACCCGTTAATACTAAGAAAACACAACCGTACCTTTTTGTCCCACTGCTGATGTAAATAACGCAAAAGTATATTTGTTTTTTCTGTTACTATGACTGTCAAAAAAAAAAAAAAAAAAAAAAAGAGAAACATACCCAGGTCATTTTAAAGACAACTTTTAAAACAGTGCAGTAATCACCGCGTTACTTCCCATAATTTTCTTAATAAAAAAGACAGTGTGGAGGATGACTTAATAAGGATAGAGGAAAAGCAAAAAACCACAATAAAAGTAGATATACACCGCTAATCATCGTGGTGACAGTTCAATAACATCACCCCATCTGGAGTTTAAAATAAGGGAGTTTATGAATATGCCAGATTTTTAATATTAGAAAAGAATAATGTTATTAAAACCCTCAAACTTCAGCAGGGATGACTTACTTTGTTCAGATGGATATTCTCTCGTGGGAAGATACACTGATGGTCTTCTATTCTGCAGAAGAATTGCAAGAGTTAAAGAACAAAGAGAACAAAAAGCTGATTTTTGAACCCAACCACAGTTAAATCAAGCAAAGGGCCCTCACCTACGCTGGCTGCAGGGGCTATTCTGCCCCGTTACGTGACTCTGTGAGGCTACGGCTTTTTAAAACCCACAGATGAAGAAGGAGGACCATTTTTCGTGTGTTTTCCAGGGCATAAGACTGCTTTTAAAGAAGGTATATATAAACAAAGCGCCACAGATGTGGTTTGGCTGATGCGATGCCACATTCCTCACCAAAGCAAGCCGGAAGCTTTCCTTGCCAAATCTCAACCCGTGAACTATCCAGCTGCAATTGTATGTGTTTTTTAAGAAACAAAACACTCATTTCAAGTTTCTTTCACTCTGGCATCCTTTGAGCCCCACACGAAACCCTTTCCCCCCAAAGCGGCAATACTTACTGATGCTTTACATACAGAATCCGCGTGGAATCTGCTGAAGTTGCTTTTGTTGTAGACGGGTAATCCTTTCAAAAAATCTGCCTAAAGAAAAAAGAAAAAGACAGGGAATCAAAACAAACAAGTAGGTTGAGGAACGGGGAGTGATATCCGGGTGGTTTGTTTGCTCTGTGCTGAGTCTCGAAGGACTCACTCAGGGTCATTAAGATAAACAACCGCAGGAACTGGAGGATGCTGCCAGGTCCCGGCCAGAGAGATGGTAGTTGGATATGGAAACCCACCCCAAATTGGTTTTGTCAAATAAGCCACACACACACCCCACCCCACCCCAGCTTCTGCATTTGGCTCTTTATATCCCCAAAGTTCAGTAATTCGGATAGAAAGCTGCTAATTAAGTTCGGTTTGGCACATCGGCGATTATGGGTGAGCTCTGACAGCCGGGGATTCTCACCACAGATACAAACAGCACTGATGAGGGGACCAGAATTCCAGCAGAAACCACAACATCCCAGGAGGAACTCTGCCACTGCTTAGCCCACGTCTGAAGTCTTGAACATTGCACCGGATCAAACCAGTCGCTTTTTCGCCTTCCCAGTTGACATCCACATGCCACAGCCCAAGGCTGGTCCCACAGAGCAATAACAGCCTCCGTGGCCTCAAATCCCAACCCCTTATCGCGCCCTTATCAGTCTGGCCCAACTTTATTTTTTCATTTTTTCAAGGATCACAGTCCTACACATGTCAAGGCTACTGGTACATCAAAAAAAAAAAAAAAAATCCCAAGTTTTGCTGGAAGCAGTTCGATTGCTCCCAAGAAAACTGTGGATTACGCAGGCCAGCAAAGCTCTTTGCTAAACAATGTCGTTAAAATAAAGAGAAAATGGGTAATAAATTGCCAGCAGTGTGCCCAGGTGGCCAAGAAGGTCAACAGCATCCTGGCCTGTGTCAGGAACAGCGTGGGGAGTGGGATTTGGGAGGTGATCGTCCCCCTGGACTGGGCACTGGTGAGGTCCCACCTCGAGGGCTGTGTCCAGTTTTGGGCTCCTCACCACAAAAAAGACCTTCTGGCTCTCTCCAACTCCCTGAAAGGAGGGTGTAGCCGGGGGGGGTCGGTCTCTCCTCCCAAGGAACAAGCGAGGGGACAAGAGGAAACAGCCTCAAGTTGCCCCAGGGGAGGTTCAGATTGGATATTGGGAAAAATTTTGACACGGAAAGGGTTCTTAAGCCTTGGGATGGGCTGCCCAGGGAAGGGGTTGAGGCACCATCCCTGGAGGGATTTAAAAGCTGCATTGACATCGTGCTGAGAGACACGGGTTAGTGATGGTTGTTGTTAGGTTGATGGTTGGACTCGATGATCTTAAAGATCCCTTCCAACCCAGACAATTCTAGGAATAAATGTAGGATGTACCCGGGCAATAAGAAGAGAGAGAGAGATCCTGAGACATCCCTTCTAAATCATCCTCACCCGTGTCGTAACAATTTTTGCTTAAAGATTCAAAGCCTCTTACACCAAAAACTAAAGGATTCTACTCCGGGACAGATATCACCTTATTTATAAGCAATTTTAAAAGGGCAGTAAAGCAGCAGCCGACAAGACATTTAATTCCAGCAACGTGTAAATGGCCACTGCCGGGCTGGAAGACATTGTTTTCATTTAAATAGAAGCCATTATTTTTATTAAGGCTGCATCTTTAATTCAAAACAAAAGGCTATAATTAGCCAAACCAGAAAATATTATTCATACTTTTGTTCTTAAAAGGAACTCTACTGACATTCTAGTTGACACATCCAACCCTTCCCACAGGCCTGGCTGGAGAAATAAACTTCTTCAAACACCGGACTTGGGTTCAAACAGGGAACTGCAGATTTTTTTTGCCTGTTTTAACCCCCACGGGACGGACACGATTTCCCTGGCTCTTCCCTGCCTTGGGTCGTGAGTTCTGCAGGACAGAGCTTGTGGCTCCCCTGTGGAGCTCAGGAATTACAGAAGGATCTTCCTGCTCTGCTGTAGGAGAATTCCTGGGATTGGGACCGTGCCGCTCTCTCCCATTACCGCTCCTCATTCCTACCCCGATGGATTTCTCTGCTCATCCCTTCTCCTCAACATCAATTAGCAAACGCATATGGTACCCGAGGACTCCGAGGCCAAAAAGGATGGAGAACCCTTTAAAGGATCCTAAAGGCAGAGCCACACACGCTTAGTGTCTCCACAGAGCCCAAGTTTAAGAATTACTAATTATATTGCTCTGCTTAGGACTGAGGAGCTTTAAAAACACCCCATTACATTTCAGAGCAGCTCGACTTCCCATTGCATTAAATTTCCAGGGTTTTTTTATGGCAAAGTAACCTGCTCTGCTCCACCAGCCTAATCCAGCGAGAGACAGACACGGCCTGGATTTCTTTTATTGCAGTAAAAGCCTGACAACTGCTTGGCTCTAACACCACTGGAAAATAACCGCTCTAAATAAGAGCAGGCAACTCCAAGCACCTCTTCAACAAGCTACAGCTCACCCCAAGTTCCTCAAGGGATACTGTTCCCCAACTTTCCAGCCAGGGTTTTGGTCTGGCAGAGCCCAGGTTTCCCTGGAAAGAGGCTGGGTGAGCGGGATCGAGCTCTCGCCGGGGATTCTGCAGCGCAGCGAGTTACGTCCAGCAAGCTGCAAAAATACTGTTAGGATTATCAGCCAAAATGCAATTTAAATGGTGAATGTGGGGGTTTTTTTCACCCCCTCTCTATCATACAAACAACTAAAGCAGGGTATATACCAGTGAAGTGCAGATTCGCACACGGGGAGGTTCCTACACTCAGACAACACCCGGAGACCTCAGTTTTAACATCCACGAGCGTCCCCAGCTCTTGGTCACCACCTTTCCCTTTCCTCAGGCCAGCAGTGT
>JAOQGH010000014.1:3756602-3773183 GCA_025769975.1 Gallinago jamesoni | reverse complement strand
AGATTGCCCCCCCCCCCCCCCCCGACTCAGGCTTGTGTGGTTAATTATGGCCTGAAAAGAGGGACGGATGGATTTACTGACGGAGAACTCGATCTGGACATCTGGACATCCCGGCTGGACGCCGTCGATGTGTCCTCGTCCGGGGGGGCTCGGAGCAGCCCCGCAGCCCGGCGGGAGGGCAGGGAGACTAAGCAGGAAGCCGGGCTGCGGCGTGGCACGGGAATATTAAATTATAGGGGGAGATAAAAGCAAGGGAAGTTTAGGCTGGATATGGCAAAGCTTCCCGAGAGCTTCCCGAGACCTGAGCCGGGAAACGCCGCCGGCATTCCCACGTTTAAAGCAGGCAGGGGGATGTTTTAACGCGGGAAAACTTCATTCCCCTCTTCACGGAGCGTAAAAAGGCTGCTCCACGAGGCGAGGTGAATTTATCAGCCTCGTGCACCACGTCACTTTGGGGTGAGATGAGGGGATTTTGTAGCATCAGCCGTGACACAGCAATCCTTCCCCCCCCCCACCGTGGCACCGAGGGGGCGGAAAGGTTCCGAAATGAGTGTTTTTGAGTTTTCTGCAGATAAAAGCAAAGGGCGAAGAGGGAGAGGGAACCCTCTGACTAAAGCAGCCACATCCGTCCGCCCCCGAACCCCAGGAGCAGCATCGAATACCCAGGGATGCTTCACCCACCGTCGAGAGAGGAGGAACCGGCAGATGGACCTGGACCCCAACCCCAAAACTTGGACAGGGCGAGGGAGAACATCTCCCGGCCACCCAAAAATCACTGCTGCAAAAAAAACCCCACCCTCTTTTAAAGCAGAGCCCCCTGTGGCCACTGGTATCGGTGTCCACACAATCTCCTCCTTCAGACACCACCTCTATCGCTGCCCAGTTTCAAGTTTTGCAGCTGAGTTTAACAGAACCTTCCACTTTTTAACCTGGGTGACCCAAAACGGGGCCACGCTGGAAATGGCTAAAGAGACGCCAAATTCTTTTCTAAAGGAAAAGGAAAAAAAAAAAAAACAGAGATAAGGGGACGGGTCTGGGGGTTCTGGGGGAGAAAGCAGCAGAGAATTTCCCCGTCAGTAAAGCTATTAAAAGAAACAATTCCCCGACGTATCTCCACGCTCAAATCACCGCACTGCCCTGATAAAGCTCCATCCTTTAAAAGTTATCTTATCCCAGGGATGAGTCTCTTTCCTGAGATTCCTCAGCAGCCGGTATTTTCCTGGGCCACACGAGCGTTGCCGTGACCCCGGAGCCCCCTCGCTGCCACCCGGGAGCCGAACGCTTCGGCTTCTTAATTCTTCTCAAACTTGTTTTGTTTCTCCCCAAAATAGGCTCACACGCTCAGCGCGACAGCTGGCCGCACGGAATTCAAGGAAGATGACAAGAAAACCCTAAAAATAAGCGTTTGAGGCAAATAACTGTGAGGGCCAGCCTTTCTTAGGAGCATTGTGCCGATTATAGTCTCCATTCCCTGGGAGTTCTTGGAGTGTCCGCTGGGCTTCGCGCGGCTCTGGGTGCAGGGGATGGAAAGGGCAAGGAGCCGGGTTTGGAGTGACTTTGGAGTTTTCACGGTGGGGAGAGGGTTTGGTGGGAATGACATCAGAACCGCAAAGCTACAATATGCTCATTGTGGGGCTGGGCAGAGCCTGCTCCCCGCTTCTGGAGAAGACAGGGAACTGGGAGAGAATGGGGGTAAGGCGGCCGTGACCAGCCCTCCCAGTACAATGTGCCCCTCAGCTCCCTTTTTTGGTGTTATGGAAAAAGAATCGGGGTTTGTTCACCCCGATGAGTGCAGCTATTATACCTACGCGCATTCAAATGCCATTTCAGAGTGGCTAAAAATAGCTTTCCATCCCCGGTTGAAGCCGTTCACCCCCGGTTCATTGTTTTTGGCCGGTCTGCGGTGACACCCTCAGCCCAGATCCCAGCAGGATCCAGTTCACAGCCCGGGACGAGCAAACCCTGGAGCTTCCCCCCAAACCTGCGCTGACCCGGGGACAGTCGGTGGGGAGGTGGCACCTCCAGACCAGCCTCCTGGTCCCACACACCTGTGAATAAGCAGAATTTGCCGTAATTTAACCTTTTATGACTTCTAGAGACACACGGAGAGACCTTTCGTTGCTACTCTGTGGGCCAGACCGAAGGCAGTGGGGTCTGACACCATCCTGGTCACCCCGGTGTCACCGAGAGATGGTCATCTGAGGGGGCGTTGGGGAGGTCACCCGCTGCTCCAGGAGGAGAATTCCCACCCCAAGAGGACTCAGGACATCTGCTCCAGCGTCATCTTCCTCGGTGACCTTCGGACCAGGACTCGAGGCTGATTTATTTCCTTCTCGGCAAGGACCTGAGGGTGAAGTCTCCCCCTTCAGCCCATTTTCTGCAAGACCAGAAATCCCAGCAGGACGGTGGCTGGAACGACAACCCCCCTGCCTACGGTGGGGGATGTGCTGACCACCCCTCGCTATCTCTCTATTTCTGTTATTTTCATTCCACTGCCCGCACGAGGGGAGTATTTCCAACCATCAGGCCTGGGGAGAGAAAAAAAAAAAACCCAACCCAACCCAAACCAAAAAACCACCAACAACCAGCCCAAACCTGAGGTTACGGCAAAAACATTGACTTAAAAATTAAATCCCTCCTGTTCAAGTGCAGGGAGATAAGGGACCCTTCTTTGCAGGGAGAGGAGCCCGGCGGTGCCGGGAAGCGGCGTTCAGCTGGTGCTGAGCAAACAAGACAAAAAAAAAATGCTGAGCAGCCCCGGGGAGAAACCTCGGGAACGGGAGCCAAAAGCCTTTTTCTCGGCCCCTTGTGTGCGAGCGGAGAGGGCGACGCGGGGTTGGCCGGAGCACACCTCCACCAGCTTCCAAAGAAAACACATAAATCACGGGGTATTTTGGGGCTGCCAGAGCGTTGCTTCGCACGCCGTGTACTCGGAGAGCCCATTTGGAGGCACAAGCCCAAGGCACTGGCCGTACTGGGCTGCTGCTGGGACCCGTTGGCCAGGGTCAGGGGTGACTAAAGCCCGGCCCCGAGGGCCAGATGGAGTTTGCATCATCGCCACAAGTACACAAGTTTTGGGGTTTTTACTTTTTTGTTGTTTGTTGTTTGCAGCCTGCCCCGTTTCAAACCATCACAACATCCTCACCCCCAGTGAAAAGAATCTAATGGTCTAAATGGTAACACCTGGAACCACTAACTCTGCTCTGCACAGCCAGGGGAAGAGTCAATCACCAGGGCCCCTTAAAGCAGAATTACAGACTTCTGTGCTAAATTTCTTGTTCCCCTGCCAGCTGGGTACCTCCCAGAACCCTCCCAGAGGCCTTGAAAGTACATTTCTTAGCAGAATTTTTAGCACGTTCCAACGAGCGGAGCTTGGAGCGTCGTTGGGCACTTGCATTTCTCCGGTGAGAACACACAAGAGCTGGTTTTCCAGGTTCACAGACGAGATCTGGAGCGTGAGCTGCTCGTGAGAATGTTTTCCTTTGCTTCAAACCGCAATTCCTGCCAAGGAAGAGCCAGATGGAAACCTCTTCACTGGGTGCATCTGCTCTGGACACAGAGGGGTCACACTTTGCCACCAAAGCTTTGCTTCTGCAGCGAAGAGTCTCCGGAGCTGGGGGTGAGGTTACTCACTCCAAATACCCAAAATAAGCACAGGAGAGTTTTAGCATCCCAAATTCAGTTTACAGCAGCTGCACCTTGAGTCAGAGAAGAAACCGGGTGGGCTGAGCGAGAGCTTGTAGCACCTTTCCGAGCCTCGTGGATCTCAAATCCAAAACCCTGGTGGCTTTTCCTAAGGAATCACCTGAGCGATGCAAACGAGGTGGGAAAATGCGCTGGAGTGGAGCAGGAGGGGTCGGGAGACAAAAAATAATAAAAAAAAATCTCTCTCTAGACTGAATGGTGCCATCAATGAATCAAGGCAACCCTGCCCCGACAAACCCAGCGCCCAGACGGGCGGTTGCTAAAGAAAGTTCAATATTGCAACAGAGATGAAGTAAGGCATTGACTCGACAGCCACGGGCAATCTGTCCAGACACCAGCTCCCGGCCTCCAGCGGGGAGAGCAGAGAGGTTTCCACCAACCTGACCCCCAGAGTCCTTCACTGACCTTGAATCCCAAGAGTCTGAGTTAATATCTCACAGCTGGGAGCGGGGAGGAAAGCGATTCGGGGTGGAATGAAGTAAAACGGGGGTTTGATGGGGCTTTGAGCAACCTGCTCCAGTGGAGGGGTCCCTTCCCACGGCAGGGGGGTCGGAACTAGATGATCTTTAAGGTCCCATCCAATTCAAACCATTCTATAATTCGGTGAATATCTGCAATAGCATCATCGCCGGGACCCTGGGGGACACAAGGGAAGGGGCACGTCCCCGTGGCACACGTGGAGGGAGGACACATGGAGCCCAGCATCGCTGGGTGAGTAAAGCAGGGCATCACCACCCTGGGCACGCGCTGCACTAAATACATACCTTTTCAGCTAATACAGTCCCCAAATCCTCTGACCCCACCCAGCAATTAGCACCCATTGCTAACCCAGCCTCAGAAACCCAAAGCCAGCATTTTATTTTATTTTATTTTATTTTTTTCATGAGGCAGGAACCTCCTCTCCAGCAGGGAAATTCAGAGCCGTGATTCCACCCCGGCACGGCTGTAAAATCACACCCTACAGCTCGGCGTTACGCAAAAACTCTAATTCTTAACTATGTGCTTCAGAATTAATTACCAGCTGGAGGTACCCTGAAGCTGGCCGGGCTGGTGGGACGCTCGGGGACGATCACCCACTGCCAGCTACTGGTTGCAGAAGGGACTCGCTCCCATTTTGGGGCCAGTTCCTCTGTATTTCATCAGAAAAGCGAGTGACCTTTTGCAGCTGAGGCATCACATGAGCACAAAACCTCCCGCTTTCCTCGAACACCCAGAAAACAGGCTGCCAGGAGAGCGGTCCTGTGACTTTCTCTAGTCATCTTGTTTTCTTTGCTGAGGCAGCTTCGGAGGGCAAAAATGATGCCGAATAGGTCAGCAGGGCTGGGGGGGGGTGAGGGGGGGAACATCTCCCTCCCTCGGCCAGCTGCAGGCAAACAAAATCTGAGAGTTTTGCCTCCCAACTGGAGGAGGACGGCGTTTCATCAGCCCGATGACACCGTTTGATCAGCTTTCCCACCCCCCCAGGTGACAACTTCTGCACTTGTTTCAACCGCCGGAGTCGTCCCCCTCCAAGAAAAGGCCGGTATCTCCACGTGACCGCAGCGTCCGGGCGGCTGTTTTCATGCAAACCCGGCTCTTTTTGGGAACGCCAAGATGACGGCAGCATCATGTGAGGCTTCGCAACGAGGAGCAACCTCCTCGGTCGGGGGCTGGAATCCGCCGGGCAGAGCGGGCAGAGGAAGCAGAAGGTCGTTTTCTTTTGTCTCTCTTTACAGGAAGAGGAGTCACGTTGGGCTGGCGGCCGTTCAGCTCTGAGCTCAGGGCTGGAAACGGGGCAGAGAGGCTAAAAAAAGGAATTCACCCGCTGTGTGTGAAAGGGCTGCGCCAGAAAACACGTGAGGGATGTGCCTCCAGGTGACGGGCAGCCTTTGGCTCGGGGGCTGCTTTCACTGCGCCGCTGCCTATATTTAGAAAATCATCCACGGCAGGTCGGGAGAAAGAGAGAGATGTAAAACGTTCGGCTCCCCTGAGCTCGGGGCGTTAAAGCAACGGCCACCGTGCAGGTGCCATCCTTTCCCGCTTCCCCCATCACACCCAAGCATCGCCGAGCCTATCACCTGCACCTCCAGCTCGCGGGGGGGTCTGCGACATCAACCCTCTCCCAAAATCCCGACAACCACCCAAGGGCACTTTTTGCCCCCGGTTTTTATTCAGACAACTGCAGTTCTGCAGTGGCTTCAGTGGAGTCCTGGTGGACAACAGGGTGACCGTGAGCCAGCAATGGGCCCTGGTGGCCAAGAAGGCCAATGGCATCCTGGGGGGCATCAAGAAGAGCGTGGGCAGCAGGTGGAGGGAGGTCATCCTGCCCCTCTGCTCTGCCCTGGGGAGGCCCCTTCTGGAGCACTGGGACCAGTTCTGGGCTCCCCAGTTCAAGAAGGACAGGGAACTGCTGGAGAGGGGACAGCAGAGGGACACAAAGATGATGAGGGGTCTGGAGCATCTCTCTTACGAGGAGAGGCTGAGGGACTTGGGGCTTTTGAGTCTTAAGAAGAAAAGATTCGGGGGAATCTAATCAATGTTTACAAATACTCAAAGGGTGGGTGTCAGGAGGATGGGGATGGTCTTTTCTCAGTGGTGCCCAGGGACAGGACAAGAGGGAATGGGCACAAACTTGAGTAGAAGAAGTTCCACCTAAACATGAGGAGGAACTTCTTCACTCTGAGGGTGGCAGAGCCCTGGCAGAGGCTGCCCAGAGAGGTGGTGGAGTCTCCTTCTCTGGAGACATTCAAACCCCACCTGGCCATGTTCCTGTGCAACGCGCTCTGGGTAGAGCTGCAGTGGGGCTGATGGACTAGATGATCTCCAGAGGTCCGTTCCAACCCCATGTGATTTTATGATTCAGGTCCCCATTCCTGTATGAACTCACTTGCAAGATGAAAAAATCACTAATGAGCCTGGCTGCTAATTTGAAACCGAAAGAAAGCAAAGGGTGAAAGCTTTTCTTCTGCAAAAAGAGAACACAAACAGGGTCGGAGAAGGGTTGGTGCCGGCAGCATCTGCTCGGCCGCAGAGCTGGGAGATACAGCCCAGCGTCACGGACCACAGGGACCGAAACCGCTCGTTATCTCAGAACTACAGGTATTTCCTTCCAGTTGTGTGGCTAAACAGGAAAACGTAGGACACCAAGAGCATTTTTAATAACTTGTCAACGCGGGGCTTTCACCCAGGTGCTCCGCTTCCAATTGCACCAACAGACTCTGAGGCAAAGGGTGTCACTGAGTAAAACGTCTCGGCTCCCAAAAAGGTCTGATTTCAGGACCAGATTTCCGTGCACACTTGGCCACAGCAGGACAAATCTCCAGCCCCTCCTGGGATGCAGGATCCTCTCCAGCAGCGTCTGCCGGACCTTGGGGACGCCGGAGCCGGTGCCTGACGGTGTCTTGGCATCGAGCCGGTGGCTGGAGCGGGTCCGTTGGCCCCGGGGGTCCCAGAAAGGGCATTGGGGACCACCCTACCCACATCCACCCCCACTCACTGCAAAGAGCCCTCAAGTCCCTTCCTAATCCTGAGCAAGAACCGCTTTGTTCCCCTTTGCTTAATCCACATTTGAAAAGCACAGTTGGGGGAAATAGATGGTCAAAATCTTGCAAACAGAGCAAAAACGGGTTAGAAATTACCTTCTCGAGCTGTTAGGGGGTCCGTGCTTTCATTTCTTTTTAAACTGTTAGAGAGTTTAGATGGTAAAGAGCTCCTAAAATATTTCCATGTAGAAGTTAGACCGGGTGAGCTGAAATAGTCAGCGATTCCCACTGCCCTGACACTAAAAGCAAGGCGAGGGTCTCACACCAGCAGAGCAGCCTCTTCCTTTGGGGGGGGTGATATCTGACGGCGAGAGCAATTCAAGGAAAAGGAGCAACCGGCCCAATCTTCCCATTTAAACCTAGAACAAAACGCCCCGCTACAACTGGGTTTAGCCAAAACCCGCAGGAGGCACTTCTGTGCCAGAGCAGGAGGAGCTCCAGCCATGCTGGAGCTGTACTGGTGCCGTACTGGTCAGGCACCAGCCCGCGCCAGACAATTAAACCTCACTCCCTTTGCAGCAAGTTTACACAACAGGGACAGAAAAGCTTTTAAACCTGGTCCAAAAAACCACATTTGTCAAAAAGATGTTAAGAAAGGCACCGAACTCAGACCCTGCTTGGCCCGGCGAGCGAAGAGCCCAAATAAACATAATTATCCCAGGAAAAGAGGAAAAAAAAAAAATCCAGCCACCTTTACTTTTGGTGTGGTCTTTCCCAGTTGAAATAAAGCCCAGAGCAGCAGCCTGGCCCTGAGCTCACATCACCCCCTCCTGGCCCCAAATGTCACCCCCTCCCGAGCATCACCCCCTCCCGAGCATCACCCCCTCCATCCCCCTGGAGCAGGACCAGCTCCTCCAGTTTCAAAAAGGATTAATTCAAACTGGTACGTGATGAACCCCAAGCTCAGTCCGACCCCGGAGAGCAGAGACCCCCCCAAGGCTGGGAGAGCACAAGTCACCCAAGCTGCTCTTCGTGGAGAAGTGTGTCAAGAAAGAAAACCTTCATCTAATATCGCTTATCGACTTTTCCAAGAAAAAACGGCCTTGAACGGCCGCAAATCGTACACACCGTTTTCCACCGCTCCTGGAAAATTCCCGGGGAAAAAAACAGAAGGAAGAATAAACATAAATATTCAACCCAAAGCGATGGAAAAAGTCCTGTTTAACACCCACAGCCTCTTCACAATGGTGAAACCGAGAAATCCCACAGCCTGTGACACCGGGCAGGGAGAGGGTCACACACGGGGTGATCTCTGTGGCCGGGGACTGCGTTGCCCACTCAAGGTACCCCACAAGCAACTGGTGGCACTGGAAATGGCTGGGGAAACTGGGGACCCCCTCACGAGCCCCAGGTTCCCCCAAACCTGGTCAGACCAGAGGTGATGGTGGACACTGATGACACCAAGCTTGGTGGCGCGGTCGACACGCTGGAGGGAAGGGATGCCATGCAGAGGGACCTGGACAGGCTGCAGAGGTGGGCTCCTGCAAATTGCATGAAGTTCCACCAAGCCAAGTGCAGGGACATGGCAATTCCAGGTACAAATCCAGGTTGGGTGGAGAATGGCTGGAGAGCAGCCCTGAGGAGAAGGACTTGGAGGTTTTGGTAGATGAGAAGCTCAACGTGAGCTGGCAGTGTGTGCTGGCAGCCCAGAGAGACAACAGTGTCCTGGGCTGCATCAGGAGAAGTGTGGTCAGCAGGTCTCGGGAGGTGATGCTACCCCTCTGCTCTGCTCTGGTGAGACCCCACCTGGAGCTCTGTGTCCAGCTTTGGAGTCCTCAGCACAGGAAGGACATGGACCTGGTGGAACGGGTCCAGTGGAGGGCCACGAGGATGCACCTCTGCTGTGAGGACAGGCTGAGAGAGCTGGGGGTGTTCAGTCTGGAGAAGAGAAGGCTCCGGGGAGACCTTATAGGAGCCCATCAATATCTGAAGGGGCTACAGGAGACACGGGGAGGGACTGTTTATGAGGAAGTGAAGGGACAAGACAAGGGGCAAAGGTTTAAATTGGAAGAGGGGAGATTGAGATTAGACACCAGAAAGAAATTCTTTCCAGTGAGGGTGGTGAGGCACTGGAACAGGTTGCCCAGGGAAGCTGTGGCTGCCCCATCCCTGGAGGGGTTCAAGGCCAGGCTGGATGGGGCTTTGAGCAATCTGCTCTGGTGGGAGGTGTCCCTGCCCACGGTTGGAACTCCATGATCTTTAAGGTCCCTTCCAACCCAAACCATTCTATGATTCTAATCTAGTTTACATCACGCTCCTATCTTTTAAAAGGACCTGTTTATAAGCTTTGTCTCTAAACACCCAAACCGGAGCTGAAAGCCAGAGGAAAAAAACCTGGAAACCCATAACCTCCGCAGGGACTGCTCATCCCAAAGTGGAACAAATGACGGGCAGCGACAGAGGAACCAGCGTGATGCTCTGGCTGCCCCATCCCAGGCCTTCGGCGGGAGGGGACGGGCAACAGGAAACTCCCGTCCCGCGATAAGCTCGCTCACGGAGGGATTAGTGGAATTTTACCAGATTTCTCGGTCGGTGACACCGATCCCCGAGCCACCACGCTGGCTTCGCTTGTCGAACATCAGGGCGGCGCGAGGGAGCTGCGGGCGCCAGGATTTACCCACCGTGGGGTTTATGGCTCAGCTTTTGAACCAGCAGCTGCAGAAACCCTTCCGGCGCCCTGCTGCACCTCCACACCAAAAAATTAAGAGTTTGTGCTAATAATTAAGAGTTTGCCTTCTAATAAACAAATCAGAGCCCGGCCGATGTCCCTCTGGCATCCCCCGCTGAAGGGGGCGGTGCATTTTGATGTCTTTAAGAAAGCACAATATTAAAACTCTCGCGGAAAGATTCTATTGATCTTCACCTTTGCAAAAAACCCTTTTACCTTCAGAATGTCTCAGAAGCCCAGCCCAGCCCAGCCGCGTGCCCTTAAATCCCAATTTGCACTCCTGCAAATTAATGCTAATTGCACTTGACAGAAAACGGACGGCCCTTCTGTCCTGCAGAAGGAGATGTGGCACCGAGGGTCACTGCGTCACCGAAACGCTGCCTTTCCATGACCCGACCTGGGTAACGAGGACAGAGGGACTCACCCGAGGTGTGCACAAAGCCCGCTCGTTAATCCCTGGCTAATTAACATCTCCTTTCAGCAGCTGAAGCGAGAGAAGCGTGCATTTAGAAGTTACAGGTAGCATTTAGCCCAGCGTTTCTTGCTCAGGGACGATATGTTAATTTTGAAAATACACCCTTGCTTCATTCTATTATATTTCCCACCTTAAACCCCACTCTAGAAGGTTGGCAAAAATACTCCCAAGCTGCTTAAAAAGTTCCGGGCTTAAGCCCCAAAGTCAGAACTCGGAGCCAGGCGTCGAAGAAGATGGGGATAAAACATCGCGCAACTCAAAGCAAAACACAAACCCAGCCGCCTAAAAACAAGTTTGATTTCTTCAAAATCAGATTGCAGTGCTGGGGACAGGGGGGGTGGGGGCACTACCACGAGCCCCCGTCTCCAGAGGACTATTGTCCAGCTTCTGAAAGAAAGGGGTGAAATAAAACAAAAATATTTGTAAAAACGCAATGGGGCTTCTGTTTTTGAAATTATTTTTTTTTTTCCACCACCACCACCAGTGGAGAATGTTTGTCAGGCAGTCGGCCAGCACCGCTTCAAAGAGGGGAAAAAAAAAAAGAAAAAAAAGCATGTGGTTTTTGCACAAGCTTTGTACTTGAATATTAAACACACACACACAGACACACAAAAAGCCGGGCGGAGGGAGGGAGCCGGGCAACCGGGGCTTTGATGCAGGAGAAAGTACGTCAATGGGCTGCATCACTGCAGCGGGGCTGGGGAACCCTCCTACAGCATCTCCTGCCCCCACAAAGGCAAAAAAAAAAAGAAAAAGAAAAAGAAAAAGAAAAAAAACCCCAACCCTCCCCAGACATGGCTTTTCCCTCCCACAAAAGGCCAAGGCTGAGTCAGGTGTGGGGGTAACGCGGAGCCCTCCCACACTGGGACCTCCCTGCAAGAGCCTGGAGCGGGGACACCAAGAACCTCATCCCGCCTCTCGCAAAGATGCTCGGGGAGAAGGTGGTGTCCCCCCCCCATCCACCTTCCCCCCCGCCCCCTCGCTCAGGCATCGTTAAGAAAAATAAGTGGGAGGAAGCCAAGCAAAGCCCATTTAGGGCAGCTGTTGCTGTCCGTGCTGCAACACACCGGGCTTTCAGGCAATTTTGTTTTAATGCAGGACCATTAACGACACGTTACGGGCTTGTTCTGGCTCCTGCCTGTCTGCAGAGCCCCAGCGAAAAAAGACAGGTCGGAACCCAGCAAGACGTTTCCAGCAGCCCTGGTTTGCCCCGAAAGCTCCTTCTCGACTCCCCAAATTCCAAAGAGTTAAAACCCCAGACTTTGGCCTCGTTTCCCACTGCTTAAATCTGGCGGAGGCTGGCACTGACCTACCCAGCCCTAAACCTTAACGGCACCGGGGATCTTCCAGCCCGTTTCTGGGCTTTTTTTGGAGTGGGTTTTGATGCCCTTGCGACAGGTTCCTGTGGGCAGAGGGGGGGGACCGAGGTTCCCAAGCCACACACTGTCCCCTAAAGCCCCCAGCACCTTGTGCAGGGGGGTCCCAGCACCACCCCACAGATCCCACTAAAAAAAACCCTGATGTTATCCCCCAAAGGTTTGATTTACAGCCGGCTCGTCCCCAAAAAGCCAAGAGAAACCCCCAGTTCCTGTTCCATCACAGGCAGCGTCGCACGTTCCCGAAGGATTTAACGGCAAAAAGTGGGAATTCTGAAACGGGGAGCGTGGGCTGCCCCGCCGGTGGCAGACAGAGGTTATTCTTAGGAGCTCGCTGAATAATAGGGTTTATTTAAAAAAGGGAAAGTCCTCGCGCTGTACGAGAACCTCGAATGACTCCTGCCATTTGCCGAAAGTTCCTCACTGACGCGACGATGGATTACCCCGGCCTGCACCGACCTGGAGTCTCCTGCGCTAAAAATAAAAGGGAAGAAAGGCAGGATTTAAGGATCTTGTGAAAAATGCCTATTTGGGTTTGCCGGGGCGGCCCAATCGCTGCTTTGGTATCAATTCCTGCTACTGCTATAAAAAGCCCGGCAGCAGAGCGAGTATCGTCCTTGGCATCGTACGTCTCCTCCTCCTCCTCCTCCTCCTCCTCCTCCTCCTCCTCCAGTGGGTGGCCGGGATCCAGTCCCGTATGAAGCCGGGGAATCGCGCTGCCGCCTCCCCCGGCCCCGAGAAACCCGGACCAGGCATCCGAGCTCCCCTTCCTGCCGCACGTAGTGGGGGGGTATGAGGTTTTGGGGTGAAAATGGGCAAGAAAAATCCCCCTCCCCATCTGACTGGGGGTCAGCACCGGACGGATTGACTGAGGAGCATCTTTCGTGGGATTTTTGCTTGGAAATCCACAAGGTACTTTAAAAGACTCCCCCCTAAGAGATGAAATGGTTTTAAGGAGGATCATTCCAGCTGCTGTAAGATATTCCTGCCGGGAATTTAACATTCTGGGAAGTTATAGGAAGTTATTTAATATTCTGGGAAGGGAGACGCTGCACCAGGGACCGGCGGGATGCTCGGAGCACCCTCAGCTCCCACTGCGGTCGCTCCAGAAAGCCAGAACCAGCTTTGCCACTTCAAACCCCAGATTTTCACCCCAAAGTTGCCGAACAGCTAGGAATAAAGTCCAAAACGGGGGGGAGAAAGTTCACGTTATCCCGGCACCAACTCATTTGGTCAGAACTGGGCTCACCCTGAGACAGCTTTTCCCAGACAAGCTCAGAACCTGTTTCAAGGCGAGGGAGCAGCTTTTGGGTGAAATTTCAGAATGACTCAGAACAGCATCTCGCACATCCTCCAGGCGGAGAGGGAGGTCACCGCGCCAGCTCCCGGTGCCGGCCAAGGCAGGAGGATGCTCTACCAACGGTGTGGGGAAAAAAGAAGGAGCTGTCACCCCATTGAGCACCTGAACCACCACCTGTGAGTCCCCGAGAGGGGGAATCGATGGAGGAGGAATCTGCTCCGGAGCCAGTATTTCCTATGAAGCAGGAAATGATGGGGAAGAGAAGGTAAAAGCGACTGCAGAGCATGACAAAGAGAAATGAAACGCGGTGATTAGTCACCCAGGGCTAATAACGCCCCTGAATCCAGCGTGTGCATCCCCTCCTCCCAGGGCTCGGGGATGCTCCAGACGTTCCACTCGGAGCGGCTCGATGTTAAGCGTGAAACGAGGCAGATCCCGCTCCGGCAGAGAGAAGATCATCCCTCTGAGAGCATGGAAATCCTGCAGAGCGGGGCTGGAAATGCCAGGGGAAATGCCAGGGCGACTAGAAAGCGAATTCAAAGCCACCACAGAAGACGGTGACAGGGTTTCGTCGAGCTCCTCACCAGGCTGGCCATTGGGGGAAACGGTGAGAGTCGTGCAAAGGGAAAGACGGGCTTGTTTTTACTTATTAAGGTGGAAGGAAATGCTTCCAGAAATAGGAATGACACTCACTCTGACCTCATGCGTCCTCAGGAGATGTAAACACCGAGTTTCACTCTCAGGCTGACGGACAAAACAAGCCCTGAAAATCCCTCCGAGCTGTCGGGGAAGGAGAAGTGACTGCGTGGTTTTGGGGTTCTTTTGAAATTAGAACAGCAAGAGGATAAATGACCGAATTCCTGAAATAAAACGACCGTTCACCTCGAACAGCCTGGCTGTAAACCCTGGGTTACAGCCCGTATTCCCATCGCCCCTTCACCTCCAGGTCCTGGGAGCAGGGAGCGGGTCAGGGATCCCGGGAGAGAGCAGCCTCTCGCTGGTTTTCTCCTGCTCCTCAGCTCCCGTGTCCCACACACACGCTCCTGGCTCCCTTCTCGGTGAGTGGAAAAAGGAAAAAAGAAAAAAACAACCCGACAGTTTGGAGCAGGCTGGAGGCAGGAGAAGTTATCTGTCCTGAAGACCATCGGGGTTTAAAGGAGCACTTATGGCTCAAGCACTCTCTATTAGCAAAATTTTAAAAAAAACATGGGGTGTTCTAGCAGTAAAATCCCCAATTATCACTAATTTGATGCCCAGAGCTGGTGGTTTTTACCAGCCGTGGCTCAGACCTGACAATTTAACGTGACTGACAGCAGCGGAGCTTCTGGTGGCAAACAGTCCTCTGCTTGCTCTGGGTTCATTTACAGATTTTTTTTTTTTAAAAAAGGGACTAATTCTGCCCATTCCCGCAGCCAGAAGTAGGTATGGAGCAGCACAGTCATGGGACGGCCCGGGCACGGGGGAACAAAGGCAGGAACTGCAGGAGGACAGGGAGGAGAAAGCAGAGAAGACTCATTAAAGCACTGGGAGACTCGTGACACATCTCACGCTGCTGCCCACGCTGGAGGTAAACAAAATAAAACAAAATAAAAGAAGCTATTAATGAAAAAGAACAGCTGATGCTACAGTGACCTGAGCACGACTTGCAGGGGACAGAGGAGCTGAGCGTTTGAGGTGCCACCAGCTGGTGGCTGTGGCTCCTCCACCGGTTCCACCTCCCAAAGATTTCACTGGGCAGACTGGGCTCTAAATTCAAATTCTAAATCCCCCCCCCCGCCCCCAGCCAAACCTCAGGAGCACACACACGTCCCCTGGAGATAAAACACCCCGTGAATCAGCGTTACCAGCCCTGAGCTCGGCGGTGGAACAGAGTCTCATCTTCCCAAATGCCAGAGTAGGAGTCGGTGCCAGCTCGTTAGTGCCAGCTCCAGAGGATGCTGGGGGGGGGTGGGGGGGGGGAGGGGGTAATATGCCTTGAGGAATTCAATAAAGTCAGCCCCAAATTTAGGGATTGGCTGAAGATTCTGCCAATGTGCCTTAAACGCAGCTTGTTAAAAATAAAAGGGTTTATTTTTTGGATAGGGCACGCGGCGCGTGGCGTCACCTGGGGCGTGCGGGGGTGGGAGTACGGCGGAGCCCCCCCCTCCGTGCGAGGAGCCTCGTCAAAGGGCTCCAAGTAACGAGTTTTCCCGGGGCTGCCTGAGGCAGGAGAAAACAGAGAAGCTGATCAGGGCTCCACGAGCTGACGTCTCGAAGGGGCTGAGAGCAGCAAGAGATCCCCCACTGCTCCTACAGTGTTAATTGCTGTTAATATTATATGACTCGTCAACCTGTTGCTGGCTCTCGGGATGGGAGAAGGGGTTCCTGGCTTTGCAGGAATCCTGGAAGTCTCCTATCCCCCCCCCCAAATTGCCTGTTTCATCAACACCAGCCCTAATTGCTCCTCAGAGTGGGAAGCATCATCTCAAAAGCTGCTCTGAATCGACGTTTCACGCGTCTGATGGCAAATACCCCCCCCCGTCCCCAAAGAGCATCACCCAAGAGCAGCGTCCCACCCCCGGGACCGTGGTGGGATCTGGCTGCCGTCCTAAAACTGTTGGCAATTTTTCCGGCGGCAACGGAATCCGGGAGTGATGGATGGGCCGAGCGCGGTGACGTTTGGCTCAGAAATAGCAGTGGAGGAGCTGCACCACGTTACGCGGCAGAGCTTTTCCCTCAAATTCTCCTGGAGTAAATAAAGCCCGGTCGGTAGATTTACGGAAAGCCAAGAAAGGGGTTGGGAGGCAACGTCATCGCCCCGGAGCTAAAAGCAATAACCAGCCGAAGCTGCGTGAGAGCCTCTTGGCTCCTGAATCGCCCGGAGCTCCAGATGGAACCTCTGAGATAATTAGGAGAAGCTCCTCTTGGAGGAGCCCTGACCCACCAGCGACAACAGTGGCCCATAAAAGTCACTGGTGGCCCCTAAAAGCCATCGGAGCGTCCTGCCGAGCCATCCCCACCACCCGGGGGGAAGCCCGAGAAGACAGAACCGCCGCCTGCAGGTGCTGGGGCCCAACATTCGTGGCATTAAAAGCAACAAAAAGCCCTGCAAGGTGCTCTCCCTCCACCAGGTTCCTCTCCAAACGAAGGCACGGCCATTGGTGCCGGGGAAGAGGCACCGTCAGGTTGTGGCGGAGCCGGTTCTGCACCAACAGAATGCAAAAAGGACAGTTCCTTGAAGATCACCTGGGAAGTGCCCCGGGAGCAGAGAGAGAGGCTGCTTTAATGGCTTTAACCCTCTGCTGTGGCATCTCTGGAGCAGCCGTTCCTCTCCGAGGGTTCCAACCTCACAGTAGCTGCCCAAAGCTATTTGTTGAGTTTGTTGTAAACAAGCCCTGCTTCTCAGGCCTCGGCTTCCAGCAAGATAAACACTCTGGCAATTAAGGTACCGCTTCTGTGCCAAAACAAGATAAACTCACTTTCTGCTGAAGTTCTGCAGAACTCTCTCCAAGGGCTGGGGGAGCAGCTGGAGGGGGGGGGGGGGGGGCTGCAGAGTG
>JAOQGH010000014.1:3735179-3746786 GCA_025769975.1 Gallinago jamesoni | reverse complement strand
GCCCAACCTGGGCCAGGCTCTCACCACCCTCCCACCAAAGAACTTCTTCCCCACATCTCAGCTCCATCTCCCCTCTTACAGTGTCAAACTCTTCCCCCTCATCCTATAGCTCCCCTCCCTGATCAAAAGGCCCCCCCAGCTTTCCTGGAGCTTCTTTAGGGACTGGAAGGGGCTCTACGGTCTCCTGGGAGACAATGAAGGTGTCAAGAGGTACAAGGAAAAGAGAAAATTGGAAGAAAACCAACCCAGGTTACAAACAATCACAGCATCTCAAGCAAGGTACCTCTTCGGAGCCTGAAATCTGACCAAGGCCACTGGGGAGAGAGAATGGGGACAGTGCCCCAGATTTTTTTTTTTTTTAATTTATATTGAACTGGAATTATCTGAGTTATACTAAAAAAGTCACACACTCCAAGTGCCGCGATCTCAAACCCTCCCTTGCCTGGCCGCACGCTGCTGATCGGGGCTGATGAGAAACGCAGAGGACTTTTGCACATGCTGCAGAAATCAAATTCTTAGAAAAGCGTTTCGAGCACACGGGAGGGAAGGAAACCTGGTTTGTGAGTTTGTGGGCAGAAGAGGTGAAGAGAAGGGAGATCAAAGAACGGTCACCGCCGAGAAATTACAGACCGCAGGGAAAAACACGGTAACTCAGGTGTGATAGCTCAGGACGTGAGAGGGACCTTCTGAAAAATCGGGTGGCATCAAGGGGTGCTGGATGAACGTCTAAGAAAATGCTCTGAGCACCTTGTCGAGCTCAAATTAGAAATGGAGAACTCCAAGTCCTGCCCTGTATCAAGAGCAATTCAACTTTGAGCAGGGGCTGCTGCATTTAGAAGTGGGGTTTTTTTTTAAAAAAAAAAATATATTAAAAAAATAGGAGCACTAAAGCCAGGGCACAACTTCAGGCTGAGTCTGAGCAGGAATCCCAGTAAGGCAGCAGAGCAGCCTGATTTTGTCTAGCCTTTTTCCAAGACCACAGCGTTCCCCAGCAAAGGTGGCTTAAATTCCTGCCTCGGCGAAGAGTCACGGCCGGTTCTGCAGAGAAACACGCCACAGTTTAAAAAAAATAAGTGGGTTCTGTGAGTAAGTCACTCTCACCCTCTGTTTCGGTGCTACACGGCGAGCGATGAGCAAGGAGAAGCTCGAGGGGAAACCACAGAGCCGGCGGCCGCGGCCCCAGGTTCCTGCAGGAGCCGGGGAAAAACAACCTCCCGCGAGGCCCCCGTGAAACCTGACAAAGCGCCCAGACTCAGACAGAAAACAGCATTTGTCCCGGGGGAGACAGGATTCCTGCCGATGCTGATAAAGCTGGAAATGTGCTTGCACAAGGGCCGGCAGCAAACCCAAAGAAATCCTTCGCACAAAGCAGAAGTTAACTATTATTCCTCCGCGGATCAGCTGTTGCCAGACCTCACGGGACACCCCAAAAAGTGCTGAGATCATTTCAAAGCATTAAAAAAAACAAACAAACAAAAAAAAAAAAACCCACTCAATATTTTGTGAGATACCTTCACCCTTAGGGGGGAGGTAACCAAGGCACAACCCTGCTCGAGGCACCCCGAAGGTTTGAGTTACAGCTTATCTCAAACAGCGGCAGAAGGCGTCCGCGGAGGGAGTCACCATTTTCTGCTGAACACGAGGTTTTGCTGCTGAAGAGGAGCAATTTTCCCTCTACGGCTGCAGCCACGACACAAAAGCCCCCAGTCCTGCACCAAGGCCATCTCCCCCCCAGCCCAGGACAGGGACAGCCCCATGGGCTGCAGATGATGGAGCCCTGGAGGGTACGAGCCCAAAAACCTGAATTTCTGCCTTCTGAGCTAATCTGCTTTGGTTTTAGGGGGAACTGGGGCTTCTTGGGGACAGCCCCAAAATATTTATTCCTTGTGCCAAAGCGTGAGGAGCTTCGCTCGGTCTCAGATCTGAGCTTCCCAGAGCTGACCCCACCAGCTCCATCACGGCACCAACTGGGAGCCTGCTGGGCTGAAGGCTTTTCAAACCATTTTTGTGCTGATCAACAGCTCAGAAGAAAGGAAAGAGGTTTAGTCTAGAGCTTGAAGAACCCTGTGGATGTTTAGCTGCTGCCCTGCAAAAAAAACCCAAGCAGTTAATTTTTAGCCACTCTCCTCCAAGAGCAGAAGAGAAATGGAGAAGAGGAGGATGGTTTGCAGAGGCTCCAGCCAGCACTTTACGTGACTCATGCATTTGTGTTTTTTCCACCCCGAAACCAGTGAGCAGGGGCAAGGGCTGCTCCTTTTGTCTTGGGGGGGGGCTGGCGGCAGCGGGATGAAAACTGGCAGGAGGTGCCCCTGAGGACCAGGGTGCAGGTCGGTCCTCTCCCCGGCTCCAGCTTCAGCATCCCAGGGAAAAAAAAAAGAAAAAATTTTAAAAAAATCTGTATATTGTGGGTTTGTGAGGGAGCTGGGTGCTCTGCGCGGGCTGCGGGGCGGTGGGTGTGACGCTGGCATCAATTTTATTGCAACGGGGGAAAGGAAAAGGAGAGAAATTACTGGCAGGGCGGCCGCTCCTGTTGGCAGAGCTCCCCGGCCCCAGGAATGCTTTATAAGGAAATTTCTTGGATGAAAGAGCCCGTCCTCGTGTTACTGAGGGGTTTGTGTGTTCCGCTCCAGATGCTCCAACCAAGTTATTCTTAGCAGGTAATTTTGTACAGAAGCAAAGGCGTCCCCGGGCCAGGGAGTATCTGCAGGAACATCCAACCACGGATGAGATCTGCTCAGGGAAACGCAGCATCCCCTCGGCCCCGGGGGGCAAAGGGGAGTCCCGGGAGCCGGGGGCCGAAGTGGCTCTTAGAACAGACGATGCACGATGGTTAAACAGGGCTTTGCCCAACCTCTGGCTGCCAGCGGTCAGAGACCTGCTGGTGGCTTCCCCTTGATGCCCTTTCACCATCAGGCGACGGGAATATCATGGGAGGCTTCCAAGGAAAGTTCAGGTTCTCCGTTTGTTTGCACAGGGGGTGCCCTGTTCCTTCCCCGATCCATGATTTAGGGCGACGCAGAAAGTCCAGGTTAATAAAAAAAACCCACTCACCAACTTCTGGCTAGTTTTTAAGAAGATGGAGAATTCCAACCCTGCTGTCTCGGTGCCTCCAGCCTGGGCTGGAGCTGAACTCTGCTCAAATTCTGCCAAAGGCACTGAGGAAGAGGGTGAATTATCAGTGTTTTGGGGCCGGTTGGTCTGACCAGGTTGTTCCGACCCAGGGCACCTGGATTGTTCCGTTTCCATCAAACAGTTCCCCGTCATAAATCAAGCTGAGGAAAGCAATAGGTAGGAAGCAGAGATGCACGTCGGGCTGAGGAGCACCCAGACTAATTGCTGAGTAATTTGGCTCTTAGTAGACACTTCTGCACCAGTAACACCAGAGTCCCTCTGGGCTGGACTGGCAGAAAAGCTGAATCGTAAGGAAAGAACAGCTCATGCCTGAGCTTCTGTGTACAGGGAGCAGGGAAGGAGAAACCCAAACCAGAGGAGATTTCTCCAGGCCGAGCTGCCATCAGGACTTATAAAAAGCAACTTTCCTTTCCGATTTGTAACCGAAATAGCCGAGTGCCCAAGAAGCGAAGTGTAACTGCCTTTACTCAGCCCAATGGCATCTGGGGATTCCAGATGAATTCCCGTGAACTACAGCAACCAGCCACTCGAAGCTGCCAATATCCATTTGATTTTAATAAACACGACCGAGATTTGAATGGCCCACGGGCGGTGGGGGCTGCAGGTACCCAGAGTCTGGGAGCTGAAGCGATCTGGAGACAGTTTCTGGGCTTCAGAATTTAAACAAATCCTAAACAAATGAGGTGGTGCAGGGGAGCAGAGGAATGCTGGCCTCAGGGCTGAGGAATGCGAGCCCGTCCAGACACAGCAGTATCTGCACCCTGCGCTGGGAGAGGGGAATCCAGCTGGAAATAGGTTCAGTGGCTGCTGTTTCGGCACTTTTACATCTATCTATTCCTAGAAAAAAAAAAAAAATACCCCAACCAAAACCTAGATAAAGAACAAGCAAACCTGTTTAATGACAACGTGCCTGTGCAGCCCCTCGTCCCACAACTTGAAAGCGTAAATTCGAGGAGATTCAGATAAAGAGATTGAGGGCTTTCACACTAGAAAGTTACAAATCAATTACAGAAGCAATCGGCAGTTGGATTCTTCACCTAAATCCCCTGCACCCTCCCAGCCATCTGCGCTTCAAACAGAGCCCCTTTCCCAGCAGGACAGATCCCTTTCCCCCCCCCTTCCCAGCTTCTCGACAGGTTCACACAGGACTGAACCCCTCTTCCAGTCAGCCCGCACCCAGGGCTTCCTATCTCACCAGAAAATAAAAAAGGTTTAAGTTTAAAAATCCCAGTAAGCAATTTTTTTGCGCATCGATAGAAAAGTGCTTAGGCAGCTCGAAACTTCAAAGAATTTATTACAAGGCGGATGAGCGGGGCTTAGCCCAGGCCAGCTCCGGGGCTCCCCAGCTGCCGGTGACACCGGGAACGGGGCTGCGGCACCGCCATTTTCTGGAAAACCACCCCAAAAAAATCTGATATTGAGGTGACCTGCGCCGTAGATGCCCGACTCGTTAAACAGCGACGGGGGAAGGCTTTGGATGCCCCTCAGCATCTGGCACACCAGGACACGCGTGGGGTTTGCTGTGTGTGGCCAGCTCGGCTGGCTCCTGGGCCAGCAGGGCAGCATCACACCCCCCTCAACCTCCCACCCCCCCCCGATAGGGAAACCCCAGCTCTGCGGCGGCCGTGAGGATATATTCCCATTTTCCCCTGAGTTTCAGTGTTTCAAAGGAAAAGTCTGATTTAATTACCCTGGCCCTTTGCCACTTGGGCAGAGGCAGGACTGAGCAGTGACTTGCCTAAACTTCAGGGACAAACACACACACCCCCCTTTTTTTTTTTTTCCTTCCCAGCTCTCCAGCCCTCCCCAGCCACGGCTCTTCCAAACCCCTGAATGGTTATCCCAGGTGGGAAAATGGGAAACCCGGCTCCGCTGGGAGGAGGAAAGCCCCCGGGGGGCTGCGGCCACCAAAGGGCATCTGGATGCGCAGGTGGAGCGTGTGGGAGGGCAGGAAGGACAGAAAAACCAGCGCCAGTAAGAACTGACTCAGCAACGCTCACCCCCACCCCCCCCCAACCCCCCTCCCTCTTCTCATTATCTCCCATCGGGGAGCAGAAATGTTAAAATACACTTTCAAAATGAGAAAGCACCGGGGCTGGTTTATACAACGCTGCCAGGCACCGGGAAACAGCCAACGGGAGATGGTATCATTAGTGTGTGTCCCCTTTGTAGCCCCCCCCCCCCCCACCTCCAGTAACAGGGGGCTGCAGAGAAGGCTGAAGGACCCCTATTCCCACAGGATCACGGCCCACATGACGGGAAGGGAGAGTCCGGGCAGCAGAGGACAAAGTCCTCACCCTGGCTGTCAACATCAGCCAGAACATTGCAGCTTTGCAGCCACCGCAGGGTACAGCGTGTTATTGTTTCCCCTGAAAATAGCTAAATAAATTATTTAAAGCATTAACTACGCCCCAAAACAAACAAGACGCTCAGTAGAACAGGAGTAACGTCGCAACGTAAAAAAAAAAATAAAATACAGACTTTTTTTTTTTTCCCCTCTTAGGTAAGGAGCAGAAGCATCATCAAAGCTCCGGCACAGAGAGACCACCAGGGCTGGCTGAAGGGCCACCGTGAAGAAAACAGAGAGAACCCCCTGTCGGAACTTGTTTTTTCCATCATCTGCTATTAGAGCACGTAGGTATTGCTGAACCCTTCTGCAGCGCGTTCGGGCTAATTCCCAGAAAATCACGTGCCCGCGCAGCGAGTTCAAGACTAGGAACTCTTCCAATGTTTTTCCGGAGAAGAGCCGCGAGATCCCCGCACAGTAGGGACGGTGACTGGAAAAACCTGCCGCCTTGGTGGCCTGCCAGCCCCTGACCCCAACCAGCACCTCATCAAAGCCTTCCAGCCACCTCTTCCCGGCGATGTGTGTCAAACCCTGCGCTCCGAGGCTTGGAGGGAGCAGGGTGACTCCAGGAGGGCAGAGAGAGCTGCTGCAGAACCGCGTTATAAAACCCCCACAGAAATTCCGAGGGCTCGGAAATCACTGCTCCTACACCAGGGACACGACAAGAGCCTCCCCGGCCCACAGCTGCAGGAGCAGGGCAGTGGTTATCAAGCCTGAAAGGTTCGTTTAATTTGTCTTAAAAAAAAAAAAAAAAAAGAAAAAGAGTAAAAACACCACACCACAGACATTTCCAGCCGCTTTGGACACTCGGTCACGATGGATTCCCACCTCCTCCAGCCGCGGGCACGAAGGGCATGAGTCACAGGAGCCACCGAGCTGGGCAACACCTCTGCCAGCCCCACGGGTCCCCTCTAACCCTTCTCCCCCCGCAAAGAACACTTCATAGTGCCCAGAAACCAACACACGCACACGTTGAGTCTGGGCAAGGATGATGCATTTCACAGAATCCAGGGAGACGCCTGTCGGGACAGCCCTGCAGGGACAGGGACAGGGACGAGAGCTTCTGGCCCTTAAGTTTTTGATTTGAACGGTGGTAGCTCTTTATGGAGCCAGCCTTCCCCGGCCGTTCCACATCTGGAACAGCTGCCGAGAAAAAAAAAAAAAAAAACAAAAAAAACCACCAACCACCCGGGTTGTGCTGATTAGAGATCTCCAAGGGAAAAAAATAAAAAAAAAAAAAAATCCTGCCTAGAGGGTAAGGAGGCTGAAAGCCACCCAAAAGCCTCCCTACAAATTTTGGTATGAAACAGCACCTTATTTAGACAATTTGAAAAATGTTACAGAGGGACACTCTGGCTGGGAATTTGCATAATGGGCGTCTACGTCTTGCTTACCTAACGGGGGAAGAATCCCGTCTGTCAGTAAGTCTAGACTGTGGTGTTGAATCCAGGGGACCTGTGGAATCTCCCAGCCAGAAATAACACCCGGCGCAGGGCAGGGTGCTGCCATCTGCTGTCACCCACCACGGGGACGGCCACCTCACTTGTTGTGGTCATCTCTGCACCGGGGATGCTCTGCAGAACTGGGCTCGGCGCTGAGGGTGGCCTGAAAAGCCATCCTCCTCCTCCTCCTCCTCTTCTGCAGAGCTGGGCTCAGAGCTGAGAGCAGCCAGAAAAGCCACCCTCATCCTCCTCTTCCTCCTTGCAAACCCTGGCTGAGTCCTCCAAGAGCTGCAGGGAGAGCTGGAAGGACTGGTGTCCTCCTCCACCGTGCTGCTGGACCATGCTGGAGCTGCAGTTAAAGCACTGGTGGCGTGACACTATTTTATTAAAATGCACAGACATTATTTAATGAGCAAAGGCCGCCGCCTAACAACAAGCTTTCCGATTTCAAAATACTCCAAAGGCTTCAGCGTGGTTTAACAGAGACCTCTGCAGCCCAGACAGACTCACTGCAGGCAATTTCCCACTGAACTGGGTTTTTAGAAGGTAAGACACCCACAAAGCACAAAGGTGGACCACGTAGCCACCGTTTCCACCTCCAAAAGCCTTGCTGTGACACACACGGTGACACAGAACCACTGGGTTTGGAGTCACATTGATCTCAGCTCCTCCGAGCGACGGAAGCAGATCTGCCCCAAAGCAGGACCAGCCCGACCCGCTTGTCCCCAAATCCCCGAGGGGGACATCAAACACCTCCCGAAAACGGGGGAAGCACACCCTCAGCCTCCTGCCCCTTCGGTCCCGATGCCTGCACTAATAGAAGCCAGCAACACGCTCCTGCTCTGCTTTGAAACCCAGCACCGTGGATCTAAAGATAATCCATCTCCAGGACGACAGGGGGATGTCAGCACCATCCTCTATTCTGGGCGCGGGGTTTGTCGTCCCACCGAGCCCCAGTTCCTTTACCTTGCTGGTATTTCACACGCGGGACGGGAAATACAGGATTTCACAAAAGGACTTGCTGATGCACCAAGGGGCTTTTGAGGCTCCACAGAAAACACTCGGGCCAAATATTACCCTGTGAAGATGGGGGTGACCAGAGAAAGGTGACACCAACACTCAGGAACCGCAGCCCGTACCCTGCTGGGAAACTTTCAGCTACTGAGAGTTCCAAGCAGCAACAGAGATCAGTCCTTTAAAGCCTCTGAAAAGATTTCTAAGTATTTCATATAAGCAGCTGCACTCAAGAGTCGGTATCTGGTGGCCAGCAGGGCAAGGATGGACAAGTGGGATGTGGCCAGACCCAACCACAGCGTGTGGTGCCACGGAACTGCCGTTCGTGCAAGGTTTGAGATCGTGGAGGAAAAACATGTGGGGAAAAAACTACAGGAAGTATTTTGGGAAAGGAAGCAGTAGAAACAGGCTGGTGAAATGCTGCTTCCAGGAAGCTGGAGGAGACCAAACCCATCGCTTCCTCCAAGGACACTGGAGTTTACCCGTCCAACGTGGCCCATCTCCTTTACCCAGCAAGGCTTGGTAGGTGGTGAGCTACAGCTCCAGGCGTCATTCATGTTTAAATCAAACTTAAAGATTGTGTTTGGGGCACACAGGGAAAAATATCAACAAAATGGACAAACCGATCAAAAACTGTTCGACCAACGCAGCTGATTGATTCTGTGCTCTGAGATCACACAAAGCAATTTAAAAGAGCACAACTGATATTGAACTTATTTCTTCTGTAGAAAAGTCATGAGGCTTTAATCACCGCGCTGCTTCATTAACTGGCAATTACTAATCCCAGGATTTGTTAGTCAGCACTACCAGACAATGGCTTGGTGTTGACTGTTTGTGTAGGGAAGGTTGGAACCGATGATTTAATCATTTTAATGGAACACAAGGTGATTCACAAGAGCTGTCCTCAGCAGAACAGACAGAAATCGTTACGGTTTTGCCTTGTCACAGATTTCCAGAAAGTAACAGCTTCAGTGGGATCAACGCGGAGGCAAAGGTGACAGAGAAGGGGGCAGGACAAGTGAGGGACGCACCGTAAATCAGGGGCTGGGATCTCCTGCCTCTGCCTTGACCATCCAGCTCAGAGGGCAGGGGAGAAGACCCGACGTTTCCAGCACCTCGTATTCCACCACCACCGAGCAAACCTGCTGTCACACAGAAGGAAAACCCCATGGTTTGCAGCACCTCCTCCCCGTGTGCCGCGGGGGAACACGGACACACGTCCCAGCAAAGGCTGGGTAAAAAAGGAAACCGAACCCCATGGCGCAGCTCGAGCGGTTAGAGCCTTCCCCTGGCTCCCACACACACCTCACACCTTCTGACTAAGAGGGACACGTCGTCTACGGAATCTAGAGATCTCCTTGCCTAATTAAGGAGGTGGATTACTGTTACATAAACGAGCGGAACGTGGCTCCGCGTGGGCAGCCCGTAATGGCCAGCCTTTGTCTCAGAGCAGCAGGAGCACCAGGAGTCACACCGGAGGCACGGCCACCGCAGCCGGGCAAACGCCAGCGTGGTGGCATCTGCTGCAGCATTTCCCCATCGTAACGGGTAAAACAACCATCGATGGAAGGAAAAACGAACGACGGAACGACACGGCGAGTTTCCCCGAGGGCAGAGCTGCTCTTGCTCACCTTCCTACTGCGCTGGAGCGGTTCCGGCTGCCGTCCCGCAGGGCACGCGTGAGGCCGGGGATCCCGGGTCTGAGTCCCTCTGGAAAAGAAATGGGAATTTAGGAGATCCATCACTGATACACTAAACAGACGGGGCACTAGAAATGAAGTTATAATTGAGAATACGCTATATTTTACTCCACCGACTGCAATGTTATCATCACAAGATTGACTTCAATAATTAGCGCAACAAGCAAAGCACCGTCTTCGCTGCAGTTGTTTTACCCACGAGTTTTCCAAAGAACTCAACGTCCCAGATACATTTTGAAATAAACATCATTTTGTTTGAATTTTACAGTGATTCCAAGCATATCTTTTGAGGGGGAACTCATTTTTTATTTGTTTTTACAACTAACACACTTGACCTGGAGGTCGCCCCGTGCATTTCAGACACTGAACGTGCGGCACCAGAAACGGGAGAGAAATAAAACTTCAAGTGAGAGTTCACTTAAATATTTTCTGCTCTCGATTTCACTGCAGTCTGATTTCTGGGTTACAGTCAACAGATGTTGAGCATAAAGTCCCTTGCGGTGGGAGAGGTGGTTTTGGGGGAAAATGCTGTTTAACAGTGTTTTAGCAAAGAAGCCAAAGTTCTCTGGCAGAACACAGACATCCTGGCAAGTGCAGTTTTCAAGAAACAAGCATACACACACACAAAAAAAACCCAAACCATGGTCTAGGAATGAGCTGGCTTTAAGGAAGCATTAAAAACACCCTGAGAAAAACCAAGTCATGCTCAGCTTTCTCACATGTCGGGATGCTCCTTCCCACTTCCCAGTAGGACATTGCTCAACCCTCCTCCGTCAGCCCCGTCCCCCCCTGCTCAGCTCCCAGGGATTGGTTCCAGGAACCCACGGGAGCTGAAATCCAACCCTGCTTGTTTTCTCCACTTACTGCCTGAACACAAACAACATACTCTTTTTTTTTTTTTTTTTTAAAGGAGTAAAACCTACGTCATTTACTCTCCGCTGGGCTTTAGGCCATGGTTTGCCTTTGCCCCTTTCACCTCCGTCTTCCCCAGATTTCAGTAAATCAAAGGGTGAGGAAGAGCTCTCTTGCCAAAACAATCATTTTTAAATCAATATTTAATTTTTTTTTTTTTTTTTTTTTTTTTGGAGATTAGCAGTTCTCACCAATATCATATTATATACCTGCCCCATACAGGGAAGGAAGGTGGAGAGGAGCCCGAGCCTTCCTCCCAGCCCCAATTAGTAAACTCCAAAGCCAGGGCCTGGCTCTTTGCTGCCTGATTTCCCCCCCCCAGAATTCAGGAAGAAACTCAAAGGGATGGAAATTCAGGAGATTTTGTCGAGCAAGTGGCATAGCCCTCCCAAAATACAGCCCAGGGACAGGCAAGGAGCACAAACGGGACTGCGGAGCTGGGAAAGCAGCACCCAAAGGTCCCGCAGGTAAAAAATGCCATCAGGAACACGGGAAAGGAATGAAGATTATTGCCCTGAGATCCTGCTAATTGCTGAAAACGATGGATTTGTCCCTGTAAATCGGAGGCTCTGCCGAGCCAGCCTTCAGCTGCAGCCCCCACTCCATCGCCTCCCCACCCTCCCAGCTCTATGGGATTTCATGGCCTGAGAAAATAATTACGGCTTCGAAACCGCCGGCAGATTGAAATAGCAACTCGCTTGGCCCCAAGAAGTATGTGCAGTTGCTGGAGTGTCTCTGGTGCTCTGTGAGAGCTGATAAATGCTGAGCTGCTGCGTTGGCCACCGCCTCTGAGCTGCAGGAGAGAGCTCGAGGCCTCAATCACAGAGAAGCCACCCAAAAATCAAACCCTCCTTTGGACTAAACGAAGCCTTGAAGCTGTCACTGAAGTGACGACCTCAAATGACAACACACACACACACTCTTTATTCTTATTTGTATTATTCTTCCTTGAACTTTGTCAATGCACTTGATGGCTTTTTTTGCTCCCACCACACCACCTTGCTCCAAGCCCCCTCCAACCTGCCCTTGAACCCCTCCAGGGATGGGGCAGCCACAGCTT
>JAOQGH010000014.1:3719788-3733930 GCA_025769975.1 Gallinago jamesoni | reverse complement strand
TGGGGAGCCCAGAACTGGACCCAGAGCTCCAGATGGGGCCTCCCCAGGGCAGAGCAGAGGGGCAGGATGACCTCCCTCCACATCTGCTGGTCACACTCTTCCTGATGCACACCAGTGCTCACCGGCAACACGGCCCCAGCAAAACACCTAAGAGCCATTGTCCAAGGCCCAGAGTGACTCCGCCATTCTCATTAAAATCACTAAAATTATAGAATGGTTAGAGTTGGAAGGGTAGAGTTGGAACTAAAGATCAAGTTCCAACCCCCCTGCCGTGGGGCAGGGACACCTCCCACCGGAGTAGGTTGCTCAAATCCCCATCCAGCCATAAAATGCCAGGAATGTGGCACACCAAGGGGGTTTGGGAAATAAACCTCTATTTGGACCTGCTTGCCCTACGTCCTGTGGACGATGTGGGCCACAAGCCCTTGCTCATTCCTGCTCTGCCAACACGCAAGCGGTGAAAGCACGAGCAGTTTAAGAGATACCTCGAGGGGGGTGTGGGCAGCACTGAGGTGGGGGGGGGCGGAATTCCTGTCCCATCTCCCTGGAAGCAGCAGCAGTTGGTAACGCAAAGCATCTCCCCAGGGCTGGAGCCGGCAGCTGCCAACGTTCCCTCGGAGTCGGGGCACGGCTGGAAGGAAGCCGGATCATGAATTCCAGCCCACCAGGAACCCCGCGGTGCAGGAACGCCGTGGGAGGCTCTCCCCAAAAAGGGTCTTTCCAGCGGCAGCGGCCGGGCTCACCGGCAGCAGGAACTTGTTTGACTTCCCTCCGACTCTCCCAGATCCGGCAGATCACAGAGCAGGGCAGGCAGCCGATGCCATCGACTGTTCCGACTGTGATTAATGAAAAAGTTCTACGAGAAGATCAGAGAGAAGTCAGGAACAGAGGATTCAAAGCCTCCTCCTCCCGCAGCGAGCAGCTGCTGGGGGTGCCACCAGTCCTTGGGGTTTTTAAAAGGATGCTTGAATACCCAGCAAAGTGTAAAAGTCAAAGATGCTGCATTTATTCAGTGACCGAGACGCCAAGCCCATCGCCTTGGCAGATTCAGGTCGATGTCAAGAGCCTCGACAACCCAACTTGGGGTTTTAAAGCATGAACTAGAACAAACTGCATTTGCAGCACAGGCTTCAAAGACTCACTCTGTCCTGCAGCCGGCCCATTTTGCCATCAGAGTTCAAAAGTTTCGAGCTCTTTAGACAAAATAGAGCCGGTCAGCACAGAATTCCTGCAGCCCAGCCTCAGCATTCCCGATCCGGAAGAGAACCCCGCTCTGTAAGAGCCGGGTGACACATCCCAGCGTGGGGGTGGAGGGAGCTGTGGCCTCCCCAGCCTCGAGGACGATGCCACCCTGTCCCACGTCGTTAGATAACGCAGAACAGCTCATGGAAAATGACGCTGTCAAATAGCAAAAGGCTCCTCTTCAGGTGCCGGACGGGTCCCCCTGATGGAGGAAGGTGGGGACTGTGACACACCGTACCCCGGTGCTCAATTAAAAGCATCGCTGACCCACAGATAACGAACCCACACCGGGCTGTGACTCAGAGCAAGGCTGTAATTACATGAGGTAACAACCCGCTGTGTCTTCTCACCAGGGGCAAGTGGGGCGCAGACCCACGCCAAGGCCTTGGGGTCCCCCCAGTGCCAGGCGGCGGCGGAGTTAAAGGGAGAAAAAAACAGGAATGAAGGTGAAGTTGCTCGGATCCCACTCGAAATTCAATCACCTTCATGGGAGAACCAGCACCGGGTTGAATTCTGCAACTTACTGCTCTAAGGACAGGCAGAACTTCTCGGGCCAGCTAAAAATACACCCTCGTAAATAGCAATTCGTTATCAAACAATCGCAATTGGACAACCAGATTGCAAAATCTCCACAGTAAAGAGGGAGAGAGCTCGTAAAGCAGAATTTTTCCCCGTTAACTCCTCCAAGGGATGAGCAGATGGCTTTTCCCCTGGTCCACACTAAACCCCTGCCATTTTCCAGCACCACGGCCCAGGGTTTTTGGTAAGGAACAGCTGCCGCAGCCAGGGCACATTCGCTTTTGGAAGCAAATCCCTAATTGTGAAGTCGCTGGGAAGTTCTGTTCTGGCGACTTGCTTTGGAACGTTGGTGTGGGGTTGGTTTTTTTTTTTTTTAAGTCCTAAAAAGGGAAGGCTTGGAGGGGAGGTGAGTGAAAAAAGGCCCTCCCCTGCGTCCTGCGGCGCTTCACACCTCAAGGGATCTGCACGTCAAGCTCCAACGCCCCAGAAACCATCTGACAGGCCCTGTGCTATCACACTTGTCACTTTTAAGTCCCTTTAAGTCACTTTAAAGGCAAAGTCTGGGCAACAGCTGCTCCTGTGAAGCTCGGAGCCTTTGGAGTGTGCAAGGAGAGCCGTGGGAAGCGGTGGTGGGGGACAGAGAGCAGCCCAGCGCCCTGGCCACGAGCCCAAAGGGGGCCCAGCACCCCAGCTTTATGCCCAAAGGGGGCCCAGCCCCCCGGCCACAAGCCCAAAAGGGGGGCTTGGAGCCCCCCTTGGAGCCAAGAAGAACTTGGGTCCCCCCTTGGGTCCACCTAGGAGTGAGAGGTTTCACCTGGGGGAAGGTGCAACAGGCACCCAGCCCTGGAGAAAAAAAAATAAAATAAATAAAAAGATTAATTCTTAACTGAATTTAAGTGTGAAATGCTCACGGGTGGAAGGCAGAGGAGCAGAGGTGGAGGAGGAGCAGCGTGGGACCCCATGGCTGCAATCCCCTTCCCCAGCAGAGCGGTCCCTGCACAGGTCGGGGGTCCAGAAGGGCAGTCACTGCACAACCACGCACGTTCCTGCTCAATTCCTTGCTTTGCCTCCGAACAAAAAGAGGGGAAAAATTCAAAATAAGCCTTGCAGGCAGCAGCGCTCCGCTTGCCAGAGTTCGTTCTTTAAAGAAAGGGGACAAACTCATTCCCAGGTAAATATTTGGGGTTCCAATTCCGTTTCGCAGCATCTCGTTCAACACTTCCAAGGATCGAGAGAGAGCCCGGAATACACTCAGGACAGGGCTCCATGGAAATAACAGGGCTTATTTCAGCAGCAACAGAGCTATTTTTAAAACTTTTACTTCTGGGATGCCAATTTCCTGAAGCTGTTTGGAAAAATGGAATTCAAAAATGCACAAACACTAATGGAACAAAAATGTGCCGTAGCAACGGGCGCCGTTTGCTGGGAGATACACTGGATTTGTTTCTGGACTTTCCGACCCGCTTTCACCCACAAAATTCACCTTTTCCTCCCTTTAGAGGAAAGATTAAGAATAGCAGAATTATTTGCTTATAGAAAAAGTTTATTCCTAGAAAAAAAAGAAAAAAAAAAATTCAATCCCTTCCAGTTTTAGCAAATGCCTCCAGCTGTTACAAACAGATGAAGCCGGGGACAATACACCACTTTACTCCAGGGATGCTTAGGTTTAAGGGAATTCGATTAGCTCAGAGGCTCCGCCGGGCAAACGAGCGACACAAGGAGGTCTTTTATGGCGCTGACAACCTCCCAAAAATCGGAGGAATTTTAAAATGTACACCGACTCAACAACTGCTCGAAACAGGAAGGGGAGGTGAAAGAGGATCCCCGCTGCAGCAGCAGCAAAGGAGAATTCATTAGGCTGGAAATACCGGAGCCACACACAGATGGGACGCCGAGGGTTTGTCATTCTCAAAGTGCCACCGTAAAAAGGGCGCAGGCATTCGCTTTTAAATATTACGCCCGGCAGCTGAGCGGCGTAAAGCACAGCTATTTTCACAGGCTGCTCCACCGACCCCGCACGGTGCCAGCACAAGTAATACTCACCAACAGGTTTTGGACTTTGAATCACTAAAAACACCCCCACCCCCAAAAAAAAAAAATAGCGACAAACCAGCGATTCTTCTAATCTGGTACCAAAGCACCCCCCCAGAAGGGGATATTCCCCCCCCTTTTCCTACCCAATGGGTAAAATTCGCCCCGTTCTGCCCTCACAGAAAGTAAGAAGGGAAAGAAGAAAAACATCCCGAGGAAGGAATTAGCTTCAAGGTTAATAGTTTGAAACGTGGATGTTTCTCCTGGGATACGGTTCTCCCTCACAGCAACTTTGGAGGTTATTTCAATGTGCTTTCACGTTACGCAAGCTCCCTCCCTGCTGGGGGCTACCCAGCAACTTTATACAGGGAATTAGTAAAAAAAAATTAGTAAACACCTTAATGAACCCTGGGAAAGAGGGTGCTCTCGCTACATCAGTGCTTGCCAGGGCAGAGAGTTTCTGCAGGACGTAAGTCACCAATAAAGGTGCCTTCAGGCAACTTTAGGAAGTGAAATAAACCTGACAGCATTAAAAAAACAGCTTCCTAAATAAGAGTTTGGGGTGAGAGAGGCTCAAAAAGAGGAAAAAAAGGCCCCCTGGGCTGAGGAGAGATGGGTGCTTTTTGCACTTCAATAAAGATCTGCGTCTTTACTCGACAAAGCTTCACTTTGGAGACAGAGACTGGCATAAATAAGCGTGGCCTGTTTGGAGCCCTAAGGCAAAATATTACAATATAACCACCTCCCTGAGTTTCCCTTTTTTTTTTTTTTTTTTTTATCTCCCCAGTTCCTTATGTTTTGAATTAAGTCTCCGGTTGACTCTGACTCACAGCTGATCCCGTGAACATCGTTCCCCTCTTAGAGGAGACGCCAAGTGCAAAAAAACTAGGGCAAAATGACGCAAGTGGGACAGAGAAGGGATATTTTTTTTTAGGAAAGTGAGGCCAGAGGAAGCGCTGCCGGGTCCCTGCCGGAGCCTGGGGAAAGGACTGACACTCGCAGGGTGAGACACAGCTCGGAAGACATTTGCTAACGAGCCTGCCAGTCAATTAGTCATTTCAAAAGGGTTTCAAGGACTTGTGCTCTCAGCCTTCTGGAGAGGATGCTATTCCTCCCCTGCGCCGTGCCGCTGCCAGGGACACACTGCCCTCTCTTGGGGACTCCAGAGCCAGCCCGGCCGCAGGACGCCCAGCACCAACCAACACGCCGTTGGCATCTCTTAACGAGTTAATTTCTGCCCAAAAGGCAAGTCAGAGGCGCCCAGAGACCCTGCTAAGGCTCCCCTGCGGGATGCGTTGCTCTGAGGAAGGAAGTGTGAGTGCCTTTTTTGGAAGAGCTGCTCTTAAGGTAGGTCGTTTTTAATTAATAACCTTGAAGGTACCTTTATATCGTCCCACCCAAAACTTCAATCTTTTGAGCTGGGATCGTTGGGTGGGTAATGCAGGGTGGAGAGGAACTGTCTCACCAAGGGAATTTGGTAACGTTCAACAAGCAAAGATACTGTGATACGGTAACAATCACCACAGAAAAAGAATGTAATTTAGAATAAGCATCTCAAGCCACAGGCAACAGCCAGACCTTGGCTTTCTGTGGGACCTCAGGGTAATTTTGGACACTTACCTTGGTCAAAGTGTCTCTGAGGGGACTCTGAGCGTGCTGCCAGCACACTGACACTACTCACCTCCTCAGATACCCCTGGTTTGGGCAATCGAGGATAGAAAAGTGTGGAAAATTAACTGTGAGGCAGGAGAGAGGGTCTTGGGGGGGGCTGTGCGGTGTCCTGCTGCAGAAACGTACCTGGGCAGAGCCTTCACACCCTCTTCTTCAGCACAAAGGCACCTCGCTCTCTGGCTCAAAAAGGGACAGCTCTCCTGAAAAAGGAAACAGAGAGAATTTTCAGCAATTAAAACATTCCTGCAGGGAATCCCTGCCACCCTGAGCGCCAGGCTTTGATCCAACCAGCTGAAGCACCTCACACCTTTTTTTTTTTCCCCCTTTTTTTTTCTGTAATGAAGGCAGACGCAGTAGCCATATGGCTACAAAGACCCTTTTTACCCCGACAGACGCAGGCGCTATTTTCTCCCTGCACGAAACCAGGCTGGGCTTGGCCATCGCAGCGCTGTCCCCAGTCACCCTGTAAGCACCAGGGACACGTCACAAGGACCTGGTGACTCTGCCAGGGTCAGGGCCAGCGTTAAGGTCGGTTCCCACCTGCAGTAAATGCAATTTCAGATCCCAGTCTGAAGATGGCTCCATCGGCACGAGAGCTGTCACCCACCCTCCCTACGCACCAGGACAAAAAAAAAAAAATAAAAAAATTAAAAAAATAATAATCTCATTAGGCACACAAAAGAATGAAGAAATATTCCCAATGCTTACTCAGCCATCAATCACATGGTGTTTGTCATCCGCTGACAACAACGCTGCCGGGAAGGCAGGGAAGCAGTCACATACGTGCATTAGATATTTCTAAAGGCTGCGATGGAGAAGCTACAACAAAAGAAACTAGAGAAAAATAGCTGGAGCAGCTCATGGAAGTCGAGGAGAAAAGGAGTGACAGAGACAGATTTAACTAAAGAAAGGGAAGGAGGGCACATCTGCAGCATTTCATTTTCTGTTCCTCCCCACAACGATCAAATTAAAAAGCCCACACACTTGAAATTAAGTACAAGGTGAAGGGGAGCTGGAAATACAGTCATTCAGAATCACTATTTAGGTGAGGAAAATTGCTGCATTGTGTTCCTTTGTCAAGTGGCAAATAATGAAATCTGCACAAGAAAATGCAGAATTTGGACCCATCACACAAGAAGAAGAAAACCGGGGAGATCTGAGGTACAGGGTCCCCAGGCAGCCCAAGGAGCTCGGGCCCCATCAACACCCCGAGTGACAACGATGGGACACAGAAGTGGCCGTGCACAGACCCCAAAGCCTTGTCCCCGTCACAGCCCCAGTGACACCCTCACACGCAACCATGCAAATTTTAAACTCCAACAGGGTTGGGGTTTTTTTTTTGGTTTTGGCTTTTTTTAAAGCACAACATACAGAACAGAACCCGGGGGCGCATGTGCCCAGGACCCAATGACAGAGCTGTGATTTACTGATCAACCTTTCTCCAGCAACCTTCCCAGGGTTTAATTTACACCTTTGGAAACACCTCTGATAAAACCAAACCCCGGCTCCGCCAACGTCCGGCAAGATTTGTCATTGACTTAAGGGTAAATATCCTCCACACATTTCTGTTTACACTGCACTGTGTCCCAGGCTCCAGAAAGGGCTGGAGCATTTAATTGGTGATGACAGGCAGTCACCTCCGCTCCCCCAGCAGAAACCTCCCCCCAGGGCTGGACCCGAGATGAAACCCTCCCCAGCTATTCAAAGAGAAACATCCTATTCATTCTAGAGCATTTCACGGAAGAAAGCACAAAGGGAATGGAGAATATGAACGTTATTATTTTAGGTAAAGCTTTTGCAAGCTGAGGTTTCCTTTAAGGAGCCATAAAACCCCATCGGGTGACCCCGGCTGGGGCTGGAAGGGGCCACCGGGCGATAACGGGGCTGCTGCGGGTGCTCGGCCTGTTTTCATGGCAACGGCACCGAACCAGATGCTGCAAAGCTCTGCGAGGGCAAGAGCTCATTTCCAGAGGGAACTGCTTCATGTCTAATCATTAACAGTAAAACACACCCCAGATAAAAGCCAGTGAGCGACAGACCGAGGCCGTGATGCATTTCAAGCCGGCAGAGTCCTCGCAGTCACCAGGAAGCCGGGGATGTTTGCTTGTTCCTGTTGTGGCTCTCCCGTGTTTCCCCTGCCGAGGGGACAGCTTCGCAGGAAACAATATAAATCACAATTAGGAAAAGTCATCTATTTGCTCTTCAAACCTCTCTCTCTCTCTCTCTCTCATCCGAACGGCGAGGGCGGTCGCCCCGGCGGGCTGAAGGCAGCGAGATGAGACCTTCTCACGCACACATCAGGGCATTTAGAGCTGCTGCTGCCGCCATGAAAGATGAGGAGCAGCGTTGGGAGCTCGGCACCACACGGGCTGCAGAGCTACCCAGTCTGAAAGGTGCAAACTTAAAATTTAAAACCACCCCTGGCTTGCCTGGTGGGGCTGCGAGGGCAAACCAACCCCAACGTCCACCTGAGGACCCTCTTCTGCCTTAAAGCAGGCCCCCCAAGAGCTCAAGATGGGATAGAGGGGCATTAACCACCCACTGGACGTGTGGAAGAGATGGTTGGTGTCCCATGCTATGTGCCTGGTGGGGATGGATGGGCTCTTCTGGGCACAGTCATGGCTGCTCCGGCTCCCACGTGCATCTCATGAGCATCAGCAGAGGCTGGGACTGGCCAGACAAAGCCTCCACCGGCCACCACGATGATGACAAATGAAACATCAGCTCTTCTCCCCCTTCCAAGAATTCTGCTGCCTTAGGACACCCGCTAAACTCCCTCCGGTCCAGCCCACGAGGCACCAACATCCACCAGCTTGCGAACTGGAACAGAGGGGTGATTGTTCCCTTTCCTACCGACCCTACTCTCTGGGCTGAAATCCAGAGAAAACGGTGGAAAGCAGAACCCTTCAGCTGCCCAAGAGGCATGAGGGTCCCTGACCCTCCGTCCAGAAGGGTCATCCCTATCCAGACCCCGGAGCTGTGAGCGAGCACAGGGGAGGCTGCTGCAGCTGGAGCCTGACGAGATAACACAGGAAAGAAAACAAAACAAAGCCAGACCGGTTTAAAGTTGATATAAATTGTTCTTTTTCTTCACTACCAGAGATATGTCGACTCCACGGGTGAGCGTGGAGAAAGCCCACATCAGAACTGCCACCTGCATCACCCTCACTAAACCCTTCCTTTCGAAGGGAAAGGTTTATCACTTTACCCCCTGCCAAAAAAATACCAAACACAACACCCTGTTGAATTAGACCTAGCATTCAAAGACAGGTTCTAAATAAATTTAAGGGTAAAAAAAAAAAAAAAAAAGTCTAAAAGACCCTGAAAAAGGCAGCAGCACGTCAGCAACCATATCTCTCTTCACTTCCTGAAGCCAAAACATGGCCCTGTTTGTCACGCAGCAACCCCGGGGCTGGCTCCCAGCCCCACGCGTGGCGTTGCCCTCCCCAGGACCCGCTGTCTTTCCAGGGACACAAGGACAAAAGCCGGTGGAACGTGGCACCGCGCTGTCCCCACACCCTCGGGCCACAAAAGAGCAGGGCTGCCAGCACACGGCCTCACGCTCCGGAATACGAAGTGAAATTACCGATTACCAATCAGCTCCACAAAACGAAACGTTACGCGCGTCAGGTTTTTAACGGAGCCGTTCGTTTGTTCTTACTCCCCAGCCCCTGTATTTATAGCAAACTACTCGCTTCACAAAGCTTTGCCGTGCTTGAGAGCATCACACAAATATTTTTATTTTTTTTTTAGAAAAAAAAAAACATATTTAGAAAGAGGTATCTGAATAATACTTTGCCCTTTTTTGGTATCTTTTATGGAAAGCTGCTTAAGTTCGCTTCCCTACTAATCTGCAGTTGAAAAAAAAAAAAAAAGAATCTCAGCTGCCTTGTTATAATCATGTTGATGCTCCTAAAAATCTGCAAAAAGAGACTTGGGAAGTTGTTGAACTCGCTGTCCCAGAGAGAGAGCATCTCAACCGCTCTGCCTCCACCAGGAACACCACCCCTTCACCTGCAGCCACAAAACAAAGCCAGAACCACACCAATATATCCAATTTATATTTGAATTTCAAAGCAAGGTGTTGCCTGGCCACTGGGATTAACAAAGAGCATCTCAACCTGCGTGTCCCCCCCCACGATGGACCGGCTTCGGCAGGAGCTCAGGGTGATGCTCCTTCCACTGCTGAAACACCAAGTAGGGCTCATATCACCCAGGAGAAGACAGCGAGACACCCAGAAGACGACAGCAGGAGTCCACAGCACCCCGAGAGCCAAGCTGGACTTCTGGCAACACGAGTCCACCCCCCATCCCAGCACCTAGGAGCAGTAGGATGGCCATCCTCATTCCGGCAGCTCAGGGAGCCTCCAGTGCAAGAACGAACCGCGTTAAGATCAACCACCATCAGTGGAAAAAGCCTTCAAACGCCACCGAAAGCCCACTCCTAAGGGGACCTGGGGAACGTCCAAATCCACATCCGCAGGGAGGTTCTCGCCAGCTCCTGGTGCAAGAGTGACAGAGGTCAGGAACTGGTGAGCTCTCACTTCGGAACCCATTCTTTTCCAGGACATTTATCACCCTTGAGCGACAAGGCTGCCAGCAAGTGCCCCTGCTCCCCCAATTCTTTATCCTGCCCATTTCCTACGCTTCAAGGGAAACGCACGCAGGCTTTAGGGACACGAATTCCCTCATCTAACAGCCTCACCCGCTCCTTAACTTTCTACTCCAACAACTAGTCCCAGGATAGGGACTAGGATTAGGATAACGCTGTTATCCTGGGAGGAAGGTATCAGAATGCAGAGCACCGTTGACTCTCATCATCCCCTCTTTTTCTTAGAGAAAATTACACACTGGTAGAGAAAATGGCTTTTTACTTTGATAATCTCGCTTAGGTTTGATCTACATAACTACGCCAGCCTCAGGGTGAAGCACTAGGATTTTAAAATATAAAAAAGAGAAAAAAATGCTTTAAGAATTCTACAATTTACGATTCCCAGTACTACCAGCACTTGGAAAAGGAAATACTTCTGGTCAGACGCAAGCTCAAGTATCAGCCAACACTAAGCAGAACAAATCCAGAAGATGTGGATGAAACCCTCTCAAATGCTGTTACAGGATTAAGTGGAAAGCGTCCAGGACCATCCTTCTTCCCACCCAGCCCTTCTATTTTATTTTTAATAAAATAAAAAGCCAGCAGGTCCCTCGTTCCTTGGGTTTGGAGGAAGGGGAATTCACAGTGTGGTATCATTCCCAGCGAGCGGCCAAAGAGAGAAAGGTGGAGAGAAACACAGAGCCCCTCTGCAGTAATTAAAAAAAAAACACTGCATTTGATTAATTTTTTTACCTTGTGTGCACCTAAAAATAATAAATCAAGTAGCATTTGGACACCTTCCCACCAGGAGTAGTGCTCTGCTGGGTGCTCCAAAAGCCCCATCCACGGGCACCAGCACCGGGGTTCGCTCGATACCATCGGTCCCACGGGAACCTGAATCCCTAATTCCAGCAGCCTGCACACGGGAAACACGGAGCAGGGAGGCTTTATTTACGCAGGGGACAACAGTTTCAAGGGTGACATGATTAAATCAAGGGGAAAAAAGGTTAAACGCAGATTCGGGAAGCTCCCATAAGAAAACCAGCCGCACCAGAGACTCTTTGGCTTCTCAAAGTAGAGGGAAAAGGCCTGCCTGAGGGAGAACTTTGAACTGGAAATGCCTCGGGAGCACTCACCAGGATCCTCGCGGCGAAAAATTCAGAAAGGCACAGAGATCTGTTCCCTCCAGCAGCGGTAACGCTCCTGCCAGCCTCCGGTCCCTCCCTCGGCTCGGGGTGTTAACGAATTTCCTACCCCGTTAGCTTTGGTAAAGCCTGAGACGAGGTTTCCTGCCCCTCCACCAGCCTTCCCCCAGAGACCCTCCCGACCTCCAAGACGTTCCCACCTTCCCAGGCTCCCACAGCTGCCCTCCGAAAAAAAACAGGGAGCAACAGGCTTTTTATCAGGGTGTTTTGCCCGCAGAGAGATTGTATTTCACCTACAAAACAAGAGCACACACAGTTTTTAGCCAAACAACCTCTCCCGGCCGTTATTTACTGAAGAGAGTAGGAAGTGGTTACTCTCTCGAGCTGCAGCGAAACCACAGCAACTTTTAATTTAATTATTTCCCCCCCCATCCCCCCTACCCCTCAATGCAGCGCGAAGGCAGCGCAGCGGCAGCGCTCCGAAGAGATGCACACACAATACATCTCCTCTGTTAGTTGACAACCCTCTTCTATTTCGGGAATGCTCATCTGCAGGTGGAATTGGATTTATGTTCCCATGACTGACACCACCGCTCGCTCCAGCCCCGGCCTATGGCAGCGCCTGCTATTTTCAGCCCTCTGCCTCTCCGAACAATACGATTCCGAAGGTGAGAACTATTTCCAGATAACACAAGAACTGCATTTTGCAGAGGTTTTTGTTTTGTTTATCTAAATAAATAAATCATGGATTATTTTAAAGAAGTTTTAGAAGAGGGTGAGGAAGCCCTCTCCAGCAAAGCCAGGGTCTCCTTGCATTAATGGGCTCTTCTTCTAGATAATCCACGGAGTTGCTGAGACTATTAAAATGAAATTAAAGTCATTGCCCTGCTGGAATAGGCAAAAATAGTCTCAGCTGGGCCATCACAAAGCTATTCCTCCCCACCACCACAAAGCACCTATTCCCTCTCTCCCAACAAGGCTCTTGCTTCTGGTGACAGACCGGCTCCGAAGCCCTTTCGAAGTCACAGCCACAGCCTGTGCTGGGACTGTCCCCAGAAATAGCCAGAAGCCAAAAGAAATAGCAAAATGTGATGTAGTTTTGAGTCAATATCATACTCCAACCTAAACCATTCTCTGATTCTACTCCCAGCAAAAAAAAAACCCCAAAAAAACGTTAAATCCAGAGCATATCATTTTGGTTTTCACACATTGGCACCGCAAATACCCATCACAAACACGCAGCAGGAGAGCAGGACGGGTTCAGACCTGGGAAACGAAGAGTTAACTGCTCCCTGGGAGAAGTGTCAGCCCAGATCCCCAGAAAGAAAAGCCGAGGGTGGGATAATAAGGCAAAGAATGTTAACCGTCTAATTAGCAATCAGGGAAAGAAGAATTTTGTGATCACTCAGAAGCCCTGACTTCTCCAAGCTTCATGTTGACCGGCGGTGAGCCCTGGGGTTCCACGAGGGATGCTCCTGGGGGTCACCCCAAGGTCCTTCCTTCACACGGAGCCACTCTGCAAGATGCGGGGCTAAAATCTACCAAAAACTGGGAGTTCAGCTCCTTCCCCGCACCAGCTAAAGGGCTGCCCACTGCGGCTCGCGCTGGTCCCACTTCCATGGCAATTAGCCACAAAAGCTCTGGCAGGGCAGCAACTGTTTCAGCCTCCAGAAGCTCCCATTTTCCACGACGACCCGTAAGGAACAATGCCCTGGACAAATTAAATTCCAGTCAAGTCGTCACCAGCTGCAGCTCGTATGCGCACACATTTTTTTTTGTTTGTTTTGTTTTTAACTAATGCATTCTGGAGCAAGCCCTTCCTTGTCCTCCACGAGCTGAATTGCTCGTGCCCCACAGGGCTGTTAGAAAATAATTACTTCTCCGAAGCCACGGGCTACTCTTCCAAAGTAGGTGTGCCCCATGACTAGTGGCTGGCAACCAACCAGTTCCATCTGCACTGGGAGCTGCTGGAGGTGCCCGCAGCTCCTGTTAGATCCAGGCTTTAACAAATGTGAAATCCCCCTTTTTTCCACTCTTTTTTTTTTTTTCTTTCCCCACCCCTCTGTTAAAAACACTGCCTGTATTTCCATCGACGTCTCCTCGAAGCGTATCTGCTGTTCATCACACCCACCCAGAGGTCGGGCTCGAAGGCAAACGCTCTCGGCTCGAGACGCTGCAGCGCTGACAAATGAACTCAGCCTTGCACCTCCGCAGGGTAAACCATCAGAAAACACGGGATTTTGGTGCCTTTCCCGGCAGGATGTTCGCAGCCAGGCCCTTCAGAGCCCAGGGTGGGATTCTACGCCTTTGAGGAGTCACCCAAATGGAACTAGAGAAACCCACCCGTGGCTCCTGCGGCTCCTCCCAGGGTCACGGTGTCTGTGTCCCCGCTTCCCACCCGGCCGGTGTCACGGCACCAGGAGACGTGAATTCCTTCAGAGAAGCAGTGAACACACCACACAGCGTGAAGCAGGTCTTCCAGGGGGGTTTGGGGAACATCAGGAGTCAAGCTCTGCTCAGTAAAACCGCGGGAGAAACTCCAGAGATGGAACCACGTCCACCTCCATAGTCCTGACTGCACCCACGGGTCCCCAGGGTGTTCAAATCACCTCTTTGTTCCCCAAAACACTGTCCCACCTCAGGTTAAATCCACCCAGTGCAAAGTGACTGCACTTACAGTCTCCTGACGGCCAGACACCCATGTTCCCAACCACAAACGGAGCTGGAAACCTCTGGGCAACGCAGCCCAGGGTTATGAACTGGAAGAGAAAGACTCAATGCGAGGGTAGTTTATTTCCAAGTACTCTTCCATTCCTCCAAGAGCTTCACATTCACCTGAAAACAATCTCCAGGTCCTCTTTGTAACAAAAAAAACCCAGTAAATCATTGCATGGAGCAGCACCTAATCCATCCTGCCTGTGGTTACCTCCACCTGACTCAAGA
>JAOQGH010000014.1:3674365-3695207 GCA_025769975.1 Gallinago jamesoni | reverse complement strand
CCCCCCCGGGTACCACGGCAACGGCCCCCTCCCCCCACCTACCCCCCCCCCAACTCACGCGCCGGCCCCCGCTAGCGCCCCGTCCAGGCAGCCCCCTGCCACGACGCCCGCCCACGACGCCCTCCCATTGGGCCGCGGGTGGAAGATCCGGCTGCTCATTGGTCGAGAGGGCAGCTCGTTGGCCGGGAGGGCCGCTCGTTGGCCGGGAGGGCCGTCCTTCAGCCCGCCCACGCCCTTGCGCTCCAGGGATGGCACCGGCGAGAAACGCGAAACGCGGCGGCGGGTTCCGGGGCAGCGGCAGCCCCGCATAGGGATCCAGGGATGGCAGGGGGGCCGGGATTAGCCCCAGGCGAGGAAAAGCACGCCCCCAAAAAAAAAAATTTTTTTTTTTGCTTTCAGGGTGCTCCCCAGGGCAGGTAAGAGACGTGAGGGGGCTGGAAGGAAACACCCTGAGCTCCCCATCACCACACCAGGGTCCTGCTCCCTCCTCCTCCACAGAGGAACCACCACAAAGACAGCAGCATAAAAGAAAACCATCAAAAGAGACAAAGAACTAGAGCCACAGCTACAAAAAAACCCAAAACAAGCAGGGGCAGGAGAGGAAACTGGCGAAAAGGGAAGAAAATTCCCTGCCCTTTCTTCCTTGTGGACAATTCTTGAACTTTTTTCCTTCCCCGCTGTCCTGCAACTGCCTTTTGTTGAGCTCCAGCAAGCGCCTGGAGAGAAGCGAAATGGAGCAGGGGAAGGAGGAATGGAAAGAAAACGTTTCAGCCCTTTTCTGAGAGAAGCGAGGGAGCAGGGAGTCAGTGGTAAAGAACAAAATCCGGGAAGAGGGAGACGACGGTGGAGCCTCACGGGGCCCCAAGTCTTGCCTCAGCCCCGGGGGCAAGAGGGAGAACAAAGAAAGTGTCCAAATATTTTATTCTTCACAAGTTACATGAACCACATATTACTTTATGGAGCATTTACAAATCATTATTATTATATTTTTCTTCCCCTTGATATTAATCTTCAGCTGTACCTGGTCTCCTGAAGGGGCCTTTTCCCACCTCACACCCACTCCCCCCCTTCAGAGCAGACGCTTTTCGCCCTCCCCACCCTGATCGAGTAACTACTTTAAAAACAAATCCGAGGTCGATATAAAAGTCTAGTGTGACTCGTAGGGGAACTGGCCGGAGCTCTCTGCTCACCCGAGGAAGGATGGGGAGCACTGGGGGGGGGGGCTCAAATTGGCTACAGGAGCTTTTCCCCCCCCCGCCATCTCACACCCGCTGTGCCGAGGGGTAACGACTCCAGGAACCGGCGGCCGCTTGATTTCCCACCATCCGAGCAGCATTTTTATTCCTTCTGCTCCCTACTCGGGCCCACCCCAGCACAGTCACCCAGGTTGATCACTCACATGCATAAAAGACAGATTAAAAAAGCAGGAGGGGAAAAAAAAAAAAAAAAAACAACCAAAAACCAAAAACCAACCACCAAACCCCTTTTAAACACCAAAAAAATCCTCGTATCTTTCTTACCGTCCACCCCACTACTTCACAGATTGGATGGTTCCAACAATGCAGCCATAATTACTAAACACTAGACACATTTTTTTTTTTGTCAGGACTGGATGGGGAAGGAGCCCAGGGAGCCTCCCGGGAATCGCTGGGGGGCACCTTCTACCTGGCCAGTCCCGATGCCCACACATCTACACCGACCTTCGGGAGACGACCACCAAGCTCCTGGGGGTTTATCAACGCTGGCCACGGCGCTACAGACCTGAACGAGAATCTAAAAACCAACAGAAACCCCCCCTTTCCTGGAGGTGAGAAGGTCCCAGAAGCTCCACAGCGTCCAGACGTCACCGTCCGTAACCAGCAGGAAGATGAAAGGGGGGCAGGAGGTGGGGGGTTAGGTAGGACTCAAACACTTCTTTGAAGTGGCACATGGGCAGGAAAGTGAAGACGTCCTGTAGCGACGAGGGCATCGTTCTTCAAAAACGGGTTTAAAAAAATTCCCATGTAGCAAATAACATAGAAATGTAACAGTGTAGTTAATGTTATTATTTTTTTTTCCCCATTTTCTTTAGAAAGACTGTTGATGCTGGTTTGTGTTCAGCTTCCTGGATCTTCCAGAAGACAAAAAAAACAACCAAAAAAAAACTAATGGAAAGGCTGAGAGGGAGGAGCAGGGACGAAGACTAAGGGAAAGAAAGCGTGAATCTGTCTTTAACATGCAGGTCATATAAAGTATTTTGGTTTGTTGTTTTTTTGTTTTTTTTTTTTCCCATTATTTTTTTTTTCCCCCTCTTGGACACTTCCAACTCAAGAAATGGCAACACGCACATGGCTTCCAGTTTTTAAAGCAAAGAACATAGTTCCCACGGACTGCGCTGCAGAGACAGGGAGACAAGACATTCGCAAATTCAATCTTTTACGAAAAATAAGAGTGTCCCTTTTAAGCACCGTGAACGCCAGAGAAAGGAACTCGTTTCTCAGCCCTCAACGCGGGAGGGAAGTTCTTATTCACCGCTGCTCGGGGCTCAGCACTAGCAGTACTGATGCGGAGAACCCGGTCTGTACGGAGGGGGGACACGCACCAAACGGCTAAATTAAGGCACAAGACAGATAATTGCAGCCAAATATGTGAATTCCCACTCGGCTTCCCCACCCTGGGACGGCCCCGCTCCCGGCTACGGCCTCACCTGAAGGGCTCATTCCTGCTGATCTTCGTTACTGGCACTTGGAGTTCGACTCCTGATCTGGCTTCGTAGCTGCTCTATGAGTTCAGGGTTCTGCTGCTGCATCTGCTGAGCGAACTGCTGGCCTCTGAAGGAATAAAAATAAAAGAAATTTAAAAAAAAAAAGCAATGGCCTGATTAGCCTCCTCACCCTCGAGGTGCTGGGAAATTCCTGACAAAACTCCCCTCTAAGAAATAGCTCACGTGGCCCAAAGAGGCACTAATTCACCCCAATATTTAAGCCCTCCTCACCTTTTAATTTAAAAGTTTGATTTCTGGTGAGAAATCCCCCCCCCCAAATCCATTTACCGATCAAGGCAATGGGAAAAACCCAGCTCTACTCACGCCTGGATGAGGCTGGCAAGGTCGTTGGTGGAGGGGCTGGTGCCAGCAGCTCCCATGGGGTTGTGGCCACCAGAAATCATCCCGGACATGCTGTGGGAATAACAGGTCATGGCTCAGAGCAAGGAAAACAAAAATAAAAGATAACCACACAGAAATCATTTGGTTTACGCTGGGAGGGGAATGTCAGCGTGAGGGAAGCACCTTCCCCCAGGGATGATGTTGTTATCTCAAAGGGAATCTTCTGCGACAACTTTTTCTTCATTAAGTACAGAATTAAACTACACCATGTGGAGAAATACCGACAATAGTGTCAGTATTCCCAGAGACTTCCCCCTTCTGTGTGCAAGCCCCTCGTTGTGTTTACTTAATTAAAACACTGCCCTTCCTCACACAAGGTATTTGCTGATCTGGAGAGCCTCAACACGGATCCACTGGTGGGGACCAGCCCAGAGCTCACAGCCCCATCCTCTGGAGTCCTCAGGCTGCAGAACCTCAGCTGGCAACAGCCGTGGAAGGAGCCAAATTATCTCAGAGGGCAATTAAAAGGATGAGCTCCCCGAAGGTCTCTAGCTCCCTGCCTACCTGTGCTCTGAGAGGACGGCCAGGAGAGGTACGTGCCTTATTAGTCTTATGACTTTATATTATCTAAGCGTCTCCCAACCGTTGTGAATTGATCCTGACAACCCTGTAGCACAAAGAATGGAAACGTTCTTGTTCTAACGGAGCCAGAGCTGTGAAATCCTGGCTCCCGGTCACACAGACGCTGTGCGGCGGAGACAAAGCGACCCCAAGCTTCCCAAACCCCATTCCAGTGCCGTGATCTATCCTGCCTCCCTCCTGCAAACTCCCTCTTTTCTACTAAAAATCCCTCTTCAGCACAGTCCAGGGAACTCAAAATGCACTCGCTCAGGAAACTGGGCCGGTTTAAATTTCATAATCCCAGCCCAAGCACAACCCCCCCACCACCACCAGTTCAGAGCGACTGCAAATGCCAAAGACACACAGAGCCTCCAAAGAGGAAATATAAGATGGGATCAAACTTACAGCTGTTGTACTTGCGGGTTGTTCATTAGGTTAGATGCCTATTTAAAGAGGGGAGAAAAAAAAACAAAGAAAAAAAAAGAAAACACAACACCCTATTTAGTCAGAAATGACGGGGTGGATGTGCAGATGTTGTGCCATTCAACTACAAAGTGAAGGCAGAAATACTTGGAAACGGATCAATAGGACAAAAATAGGGAGGAGAAGCACACGAGACAAGGCTGGTAATGCAGAACAGAAGAGAAACCCTTTCCCCAGCCAGCCTGTCGCAAGGACAAGCCAGTGAATAAGTCACCGGCCTTTTCTTTGAACTTAATAAGACACAAGCACAGTTTCCCCACGGCAACACCGAACCCAAGAAATGAAAACAAGTCTGCTCAGGAGACACGGGAGCTCCCCACGCCTTGGATCAACACATTTAGCCCCACACAGAGCGAAGCGGGCCCGGCTGTGATCTCCATGAACGTTTACCATACTCATGAAGCCGGGGTTGTTCAGCAAACCAGCTAAATCGAATCCTCCCGGGCCTCCAGTCTGCAAGAATAAAGAAAAAAAACAACAAAAAACCATTCCGATGACATCCTCTCACTTCCGGATGCACAATACCTTAATATTTTACCCCCCAGAGTTATCAGAATCCAGCCTTTAAACTGCAACAAAGGGAACACCAGACCCTTTGTGGAGCTCCCAGCCAGCCCTGGGGGACCAGGCTCTCCAAGGGAACTCAACGCAGATTCTGTGTTAGGTGACTTTCTGGCCACCCCCTCCCCAGCTGAGCCCCATCAGCGATGCGCAGCCAGAACCCAGTAGAGCTGCCACGTCAAACACATCCACTTGGTCACTTTTGCACTGGAAAAGTCTTTAGAAAATTAAAATCCCCTTCAAAATGCTAAAGTAACATGTTTCTGCGTGGAGCATGTCAGCAGTGCAGTCACCAGCCTTCTGGCTAGGAAACCTACAGGTTTCTTTCCTTAAGAAAAGAAAATCTTTGTAAGAAAAAAAAACACCTAAACCACCCTTTTGTTACTGCTAACAGGTCACTAGAAAAAAAACCAAAAAGCTGGATTTTAGGACCAGTGATTTTAATTAAGAAAGGTGCTTAAGGCAAAATTGCTGTTTCAAAACACTACTTTTTAATCAGTCTCATTTTCCAGCTCTTTCAAATAAGCCCAAGGTGACTGTGCTCAGGCAGGGGAGAGAAGTTCCCCTCTCTGGGTTTCAGTGTAAATGCTTGCAGCAGGGCTCATTAACCATCTCCCCTCTCTCATTAACCATCTCCTTAGGATCTGCATCCTAAACACAGCCCAGGGCATCTGCCAGGGAGTGCCCGTTAATGCTGACAGTGAAAACCCTTCTCCTCATCTCACCCACACGGAACAAGCACCAGTTTCAGAACTTACAGGGCTTGGAGTCTCCTTCATTTTCTGTTCAGCTATTTTAAGGTTGGATTTGTAGGTGTCGTTGTCTGGATCCAGCTCCAGGGCTTTTTTGTAGTAAACGACAGCTTCTGTGTGTTTATTTAAACTGGAGAGGGCCAAGCTATTTAAGTGGAAATAAAATGAGAAGTTAAAGAGTTAGAGAAGCACCTTCAGTCTTCCTCCACTCGCAGCAGAGGTGAAAAACTAGGATTTTTTCCATGGGGCAGAACACACCGATAGCATCGCTGCCATTAGGCGTTTTGAGATTAAAATTCTAGCACACAAAGAACCTGCTTTTACTTACCCCATTCTGCCATAAGCTTTGCTGTAGTTTGGATCGATGCCTATAGCTCTTTCACAGTCTCTCACTGCTCCGGCATAGTTTCCGAGTTTACTGTAAGCAGCAGCTCTGGAGGGAAAATAGAGAAAGATGGGCAGAAAAACACTTATCAGCTTGGATTCGCTGATCGAGGTCACCCCCGTGCAGCTAAAGCAAAGCTCCCCTAAAAGCACCAGCTGGAGTTTCTCACCCCAAGAAAGACCTCACCGCCATTAGCACGTGCACAGACCCGTAGCCAGTGGTACATAAATACTCATGACAAGCAGAGACCTAATAAATCCCCATTCTGACCCTGTTTTATTCAACAATCGTCTTCCCACCAACTTTCTAACATTTTTGCTTAGAACTGAAAAACTGGAAACCCCCTTGCAGACCCGATTTTGCACACACATCAGTTTTCAGTAACGAGCCTTCAACTCGTCTCCTCCCACCCCTTTCTTCTCCTTCTTCTCATCAACCCAGCCCCTCACACCTGGGCTCTCCGGACCATTTGGGGTTAACTGCATGAAAGGGGACGGTATTTCTTGGCATCCTTATATCTCCTCAAACACCTAATAGGGTTTGTTTCCCCACCCACATCCTATCTAGAGATGCCAGGACACAGAGCTGGCAGGAGGCACAGGAAAGTGTGTCACTGAGCTTAAAAAAAAACCCCCCCACACAAAAAGCAAGCGAGAGAACAAGCAAACTACAGAACTACAGAATCCTTAAAAAAAAAAAAAAAAAAAAAAAGAGGATTTTGACCTTCCAAGAGTCTTGGCTCCAAGTAGTAAGAACAAAACCACAGGTGTACGAGGGTGGAGAAAGATAATCAGTACCTGTTGCAGAAATACACAGCGTTGGATGGATTTAGTTCAATTGCTTTTCCATAGAAAGACACAGCAGCTTCAAAGTTCTCTGCCTTCATTTGTTCGTTTCCTAAAAAGATGGCGGAAAAAGCTCATTAACAAGTGAAAAAATGGGGACAAACAAAAGCAAGAGGCCTGGATCTGTGATCTACTTAAGAAAATGGAACAAGAGAAACCAACCATTTGCAACTTCTGCTGTTTGCAAGTGGGGCATGTTTCACAGCGAGGGAGGGGACCTGTGTCCCGGCCTCATCCCACAAGTGCCCTACGCACCCCCAGCTGCCCTCCCGCCTCGGGGACACCCGAGGGCCCCCCCAAAGCAGCACCGTGTCCTGAGCAGTGCCCGGGCTCAGAGAAAGCTACACCAGCACTAATCCTTCTCTCCTGCACGGCAGAGAAAAGGCCACATGCAGAGGAGAGCTCAACGGGAAGGCGTCCTGTTCTACACGGTGTGGGTTTCTCAGGACGCAGGAGAAAGCGCTGCCCCAGCTGCATGTCTGTGGCAAATGAATGACACCAACCCACACAGGCTCCTGGAGCACACGCAGAGAAACAAGCAGAAATGGAAGGGTTGATCCCATTTCTTTCTTTTCCTCCCCATTCCAAGCATTCCCCAGGCACCAAGTGATGGAACCTCCCTCCCCATTACTGTCCAAACCTCGTCACACACCAGCTCCAGAGGAGGTTACCTTCAGTCTTGAGCCTTTCAGCTTCGGCAATGTCATCTTCAGAGGGGGTGATGGGCTCTGAATTCGTTCGGATGTGCTCGGGCTCCTTAGAAGGAAAGGGAGGAGGCTGTGATGAGGACTCCCACCACGATGTACTTCACCTCCCCCTTCCCAAGCGCTGCCTCGTCAAGCCCAAAACATTTCCCTCCCACACACCTCTGAGGTGGGCAGCATCATCATCATCATCATCGCTCTGGCTGCTTACGTGGAAACTCAGCACACGTTTTAGGGCACGCACTCACCTTTCCTGCAGCAGCTTCAAATATTTCAGGAAGAGTCTGGGACACAGCAAGGCTGTGGTCTTCCATCGAGACCCCAAATGCTGTCTCCAGGCACTGGATGGCCACTGGGCAAGAAGAGTCAGGCAATGAGCATTCCCCACTCCAGCCTCCCATCCCCAGCACCTGAATTCCTTACTATTGAACATACTAGAAAAAATAAACCACCCTAAACCACCCAATTCCACACACTAGACTTGATATTTGGGCATTACCCTCAAATTTTGCCAAAACCACAGAGCTGGGCAAGCCTTGAGTTTGGAGCAGAAGCTCCTGGATCGAGTCAGTACCACTCCCACCCCCTCAGGTGACTCCAGAGCACGTGCTGGGGGTAGAATTCAATCAAACTGGGGCTTTACCAGCCTTCCCACAGCTGTGGGTGGCAAAGAGAAGGTCTGAATGTTTCAGAAAGCAGTCACTTGTCAGAGGGGGGCTGCTCCATGAAGCGCCGTGGCCACAGAGAGGTGCAGGGACACCAAACCTGTGGGGGCTGTGGCTGCCCCCACCTCCTCCCTCATCAGGCACCTTGTCAGGAAGCTGTTCCCAGCACAGAGGGGAACACCAGCAACAGAGAAGTTTTACAAAACCCTCATGCCATGTTTTCCAGTCCCCAAACCACCAGGAATAAGCCCCTCCTCCCACCCTCCTCTTCCAGCCTCACCCAGGAATGTACCCACCACCCTGCAGACGTGCCCGGGCTCCCTCTCAGCAGGACAAACGTACAAGCCAAAGACTAAAGCATAAGCTCCTTAAGTAGATCTTTTAAGATCTCTGTGCTTTCCTTTAGCAGTGAAGCCCTCTGAAAAACCCTGTACAAACACTCTGGGCCGTTGCTCCAGAAAAGCACTTTGATATCAGAGTGGGAAAAAAGTGCTCTGCAAGCGTAAAACACTTCCACAAGACAAAGTTCTCATTTTACACGACACCATGGGCCTCCTGCCTCCACCTCGTTTAAGATAAAACTTCTAAGTCTCAAACCCAGGGTCAGAGAGGCTTTTGATCCCAGGTATATCCCTCCTCAAGCTAATCTGCTTTTAAAAGAGAAAATCACACAGGCAAACAGCATCCCTAATGCCCTGGAACCCTCCCCACGAAGACAAAATCATTGCAAATCGTGAGCAAGGTGTGATGTTGAGGCTTTGGGCAACCTGGTCTAGTGGGAGGTGCTCCTGCCCATGGCAGGGGGGTTGGAACTAGATGATCTTTAAGGTCCTTTCCAACCCAAACCATTCTGTGATTCTATGTTAGTCACGGCCTGGCCAAGCGAGAGGCAGAAGAGAGTAAGAGTGTCTAAATTTCCCCAAACATGGGGCTGAGACTGAGACGCGTGAACAGGGAAGCACATACAACCACCCACCTTCCAAACTCTCCTGGGCATCTGGAGACAGACCCCCATTCTGTAGCTGGTCGTGTAGGAACTGGATGATGGAGTAGGCAAGGCGCTTCTGGTCTGCCATCCCGGGAGGCTGGGAGCAGCTTGGTACAACTCCAAAAAAATCTGTAGAGAGAGAAGTTGTATCACTCGATGCACAAGAGCTCAAAGAGCTTTCCTGCTGCTCTCTCCCTACGAACGCGGAGGCTAAGGGAGTTGTTCAGGACTGGCCAACTCTGCTGTAACCACGACCCTTTTTACATGAATTCTCTGGGCTTCAATTCACCCTCTTCAGTGTAACACCAGAGCACAGTCCTGCCCCACGAGGCTTCTGCCAAGGAAAATACGTGAAAGGTGCTGCAGGCACTCAGGCGACCGAAAGGGCTCTGCCTGACAATCCGAGCACTGAGGATCTCATCCCTAAATCACCCTCTTCTGCTTCCAGGGTATAATTTAATTCTGAACCAAAACCCAAAGCTGAAGCAATTTGCTACTGGTATCAGAGCTGGGGTTCGGGGCTGCCAGTCCTCTGTGTTGCTTGCCAGGGTGCCGATGGAGAAGGAGAGTGAGGACCCAAAGCAAAGGCACCCCCCACAATCCCACCCCACGGCTGGGGCTCCCCAGAGACCCCAACACGGCTCCTGCCAGCATGAGGGACGCAGCTCCTTGATGGCACCTCTGCTGTGCCAGAGCGCCTTGCCTCTCCGGAACACTCAACTGGGTTTGTAGCACAGAAAACCCGTTCAGGGGGACTTCATAAGTAAATCGTTTAATTGCAGACTCTGTGACAGGGCGCCCAAGGGAGCTCGGCTGGCCTCAACCCACTGAAAGCCACCAGAGGCTTCGCCGGACAGGCATTGCAGTGGCTGCCTCGGGCAAGAGTCTGTGCCCGGCTCCCAACCCCGGTGACAAGTGGGGACATAGAGCCCACAGACCCCTCCCGAGACAGGCAGAGAGGAGGGAGGCACCTCTCCTCCACCGGGCCCCCGTCCGCAGCTCTCCCCGGTGCCCCGGGAGACAGGCCCGAGGGGCGTGGTAGGGCCCAAAACACCACTTCCCCTCCCCCCCGGCACACCGCTCCGTGAGGAGACGGCATCACCGGCAGCGCTCTCCCTCCCGTCAGGGGAACGGGCCTACGCGGGGAACCTCCCCCCCCCACCGGCCCCCGGGTAAGGGAAGCGCCAGGCCCCGCCGCGACCCCTGGGCTCAACCGCTACCCTCCCGGCCAGGAACTGTCCAGCCTCTGATCCTGGCGGGGAGCGCTACCCGCCCTCCCCGGTCCCGCCGCCCCGCCCCGCTCACCGGGCGCCCCGACACTCGCCTCAGCCGGGGCGGGCTCAGCACTGCGCATGCGCTCCACCCACCGCGCCTGCGCACAGGCCCCGCCCGCACTGCGCCTGCGTAGCTGTTAAGTCCCGCCCACGCCTGGCCTTATGGAGAGAACGGGCTTTGGCGCATGCGCATTACGCACGGCTCGGGGGCGGGGCTAGAGGCCGGAAGCGCGGCGGCCGTTCCGCCCTGATTTCTTTACCATCGAGAGGGGGCGTTGCCATGGGAACGGGCGAGCCCGAGGGCTGCTTCCGGCAGGGCTCCGCTCCCAGGCCCGCTCCCGGGTTGTCGCCCTGCAGCCGCCGAGGCTGAGAGCCGGGGGAAGGGATGGGGCTCGGCGTGTGCGGGGGGACGGGCCGCTCCCTCCGGCCCGGGTGGGGCGAAGGGAGAGGGGAGAGCAGCCCGGTCCTCCACGCTCCCACAATCCTTCGCTGCCGGCGCGCTGTCCGCCCGCCTCTATGGTTGGGGCACATGCTCCCTGCGTGGGGCCGGCGCGGTCTCCTCTCGGCCTCGTCAGCAGAGCGGGGCCTCCCGCAATCCCCGGCACCCCCGGCATGGCCCCCCCCACAGGTACCGGAGGGCAGGACGGGGGGAGAGCACCCGGTCTTGGGGGCGAGGGGTGGCGGGGAAGGGGGCGATGAAGGGGCGCCGAGCAGAAGGAGGGCGCCGGGGGCAGCCCCCAAGAGCTGTGTTGTGGGGCCGCGGCCTTCTGCTGCCCTCCCACCCCCCACCCTCTGTCACCTCTCTGTTTCCCCCGTCACCTCTTTGTCCCCTCCCCATCACCTTTCTGCCCCACAGCTCCTGCCCCGGGCAGGGGACACCCCCCCCTCCCCTTCTCCTTGGGCAGAGGAATGGCGGGGAGAGAGCGGGGAGGGAGTCAAGTTTCCTGAAGGGTTTGTCATGGCTGAGAAGGGTAAACAGTGCCCGGAAAATCACCCGGCTGCCGATCGCCGCCAGCACCCTGCAGCCTCCCGAGCCCGGCTGCCCATCAGCGGGGTTTGTTTGCTGGGCCTCTCCCTTAAGTGCTTTTATCGAGCTTTAGCGATGCAGCCGGGTTTTCGGGACTGTGTCTCACGGCGCGTTTCCTCCCCACCTGCCCAGGTAACGTGGTGGATAGCCAGTCCCCCAGGCTGCTGGCGAATCAGCTGAGATGGGACCTGACGGCCGAACAGATAGAAAACATGGCTGCAGAGCTCACCGAGAGGACGAAGCTCGTGTACGACCGGGTGGGCTCCCAGGAGCAGGGCGAGGTGTCCTATGAAAACACCCTCAAGGCACTGGCAGATGTGGAAGTGGAATATACTGGTGCGTACACCGAAAGGCAGCTCTGCTTTGTGGAAATCAATGTGGCGTTACTAAAATTCTGTTGGTGGTTTGTTTTTCCTTTGCTCTGTACTGTCATCTCCTTTTTTTTTCTTCCCTTGGCTTTCTCAGCAGTACGGTGGTGTGGGGTTTTGGGGTTTTGTTTTTTTTTTCTAGTTAATGTTTATACAGCTAGATATAAGTACAAAGAATAGAGTGGATTTGGAACGGAAGAGCGAGTCTCAAACAAGGACGGCACTTTGGTGGCGCCGCCAGTTTGGCAGCGGGATGGTTTGTGGGGGGAGCAGCCAGGTTCTCAAGGTTGTCTGTAGCTTTTCTGCGTGGACGTGCACTAGTGGGTACAAAGTGCCTTGGCAGAAATAGTTCAAACGATCTAAGAAACCTTCAGCTTTTTTTTTTTTTTCCAACTTCTCCCCTAAGGCAGCAGATCAATGTCTCTCCGTGTGTCTTGTTTAAACGCTGCTGTTGTTTTTAGGGATTATGTGTAAAGTAACACGATATGATGGCATCGTGCTGGAAAACGACGCAGGTGTTGATGTAACTCCAGCTAATTATTTCCAGCAGCCCCCCTCGTGCCTCACTACATCTGTTAGCTGTCCTCACCGCCCCTGTGGCCAGGTGTCAGGTCTGTTTGAAGCAGCCTGAAAACCTCTTCTTTCTTCTCTCTGCTCTCATTTTTATTTTTTTTTCCTAAAAGAAGAGGAAAAGCCCTTACTAAGCAGGGGAATGTTAAATTCAGCAGAACTGTCAGCACTTTCCCCAGACAACGGAGCGCAACTGCCCGCTCACCTTCTGCTGGGCGGAGAGTTCTTGCTCCCGCTGGAGTTGTGTTATCTGAAGTTTTGCAGAGGTGGCAGGAGGGAATGTTCTCCCTGACTCATCTCTAAAATGGAAATACGTCAGGACAGAGCATGCCTGGGACGTGGTGGCTTTTGAGGAGCCACCTCCTCCAGGACAAGTTGTAGCCTGGTCCTCTAAAAGGGAAAGAGCTGTGCAGCGACGCTGCCCCAGTGTCTGCCAGCATAGAAGTCCTTGATTCTCGAAAGGGTTGATGACAGCTACAGCTGGAGCAAAGCCCCTGGGATCTCACAGGCATGAAATTTATGTGAGTTTCGTGAGAGAGATGGATTGTAGTGGGAAATGGGTGGACAGACGTGCTCGGTGGTGAGGAAGGGGTGAGCTCTGGGTTTGTCTGCCGGCCGCAGCTTGCTTTGCTCTTCCTTTGTGTGGGCGGGCGGGTCAGGCTCCAGGGTCGTCAAACTGGCTCCCAATTAACACAGGCTCTCTGTGTGCACTCCCACTCATGAGCGGTTCTGGGACGCGAAGCCATTGCCTCCCCTGTAATCCCTCTTCTGTCTTTCCAGTCCATCGGAACATGCTGGACTTTCCCCAGCACGTCTCTCCCTGCAAAGACATCCGTGCGGCGAGCACCGAGGCTGACAAGAAGCTCTCGGAGTTCGACGTGGAGATGAGCATGAGGCAGGACGTGTACCAGAGGATTGTCTGGCTCCAGGTGTGTGCCTGGGAGGACGCGCTGCCAGCGATGCGCCCGAGCAGGGCACCAAAACATCCTGGAGTTAGATCAGACCCTTTTCCCTTGTCCCAGAACTTAGAAGTGAATGATATCGGGTCAGGTCTGGAACTGAATGGCTGAGTGACCGTGGCAAAAGGGTCCAGCTGTTAGTGAGAACTGGGGAGTTGGATTTTGGGGGCTCTGTGTCCCCTCAGGGCCTCGATTACCCCTTTGGGAAGATGAGATTAGCAAACCCTACTGTCTCATGTGAGAATGGGGCTGAGAAGCCCTGAAAAATGCTGTATTACAGCATAAAGGTGACATGTTTAAAGTGATCTGGTAGGAATTAATGCACCAAACCAAAGCCCTCTTGTGGGGTGTTTCCATCTCTCTCTGGGCCACTGGTGTGACCCGTATAACCCATAACTCCTCCCAGGAACCAACATTCTGCTACACCTGATCCTGCAGTTCCCTGTGCTCATGGGTTTTGTTTTGCAGGAGAAAGCAGAGAGCGCTTCCCTGAAGCCTGAAGCAAAGAGGTATCTGGAGAGGCTGATCAAACTGGGGAAGAGAAATGGTCTCCATCTCCCTGAGGAAACGCAGGAGGTGAGATCTCGGAGCTTAAAGTAAGCACACGTAGAGGAGGCTTTGCAGAGCTATGGGATGGTGTAGGGTTAGAGCAGAGGACTGAGGCTCCGACTGCTGAATTTTGCCCCTAATTCATGTGAACTTGGGGGTGTTGGGTGATGTCCCCGTGTCCCTCTTTTTTCCTCTCTGTTGGATGGGGATGACATTTACAAAATGGGGTTGACGCTGGGAGTCGGGGGGCTCCCAAAAAGCCAAGATGTTGCAGACAGCACTGCGCAGGTCAGGAGTGGAAGTAGCTCGTGGTCCCCACGTGCAACGGGGCAGCGAGGGGTGGTGGCCCTTTGGGGCTGGGGGGCACTGAACTGCTCAGGGTCTCCCTTTCTCACCGTGCGCCAGCGGCTCGGGGAAGGCGCTGGAAGCCGGGTTGAAAATAGAAGAGAAGGTGAAATGAAATAAGGGTAGGGGAGGTTGTTGCTTAAACACCTGCAGCTCGGGAGCTGGCAGGAGACAGCTGGGACCTTGCTGAGGTGGCTGCTTTCTTACCAGGTGTGATCAAAGGGAGCCTGCTCTCGGCTGAGCGCTCGGCGCCTGCACGCAATTAATTCTGCTGCGTCGTGTTTGAATAAGAGCCAAGTGTGGGCTGCTGGGCAGCTCGGCGGGCGGGCTGCTGGCTGGGGACGGGCAACGGCGCTGTCTGACTCCCCCCTTTGGACTGACTTTCCTCTGTTCTTCTGTATTTGAAAGAAAATCAAAGCTATTAAGAAAAAGCTGAGCGTCCTTTGCATAGACTTCAACAAGAATCTCAACGAAGACACCACCTTCTTGCCCTTCTCCAAGGAGGAACTAGGTATGGAGCGCTCGGGCTTATTTCTCTGCTGGTGTGCCTGGATTCCTCTGGCCGAGGAGCAAGAGCCTGTCCCCGTACTCGGTCCCAGAGCTGGTATTTCTGGAGAGGCCTGGGCCCTGCCTCACTCCTGTCTGCTCTTTTCTCAGGGGGGCTCCCTGAGGACTTCCTCAACTCCCTGGAGAAGACAGAGGATGGCAAGCTGAAAGTCACCTTGAAATACCCGCACTATTTTCCTCTCCTGAAGAAGTGCTACGTGCCCGAGACGAGGAGGAAGGTGGAGGAAATGTTCAACTCCAGGTGCAAAGAGGTAGGTAGGCCTCGCTGCTCACCAGCGGGGCCAGACAGGACGCCAGGTCAGATCCAGGCCCTGAAACGGTCTCCTCTGAGGTTTGTGCTTCCTTTCTGGCCTGCGTACCCAGCTTCACTCTTTGTCTGACTCCACCTCGCAGGAGAATTGCTTGATCCTCAAGGAGCTGGTGGATTTGCGGGCTCAGAAAGCCAGTCTGTTGGGCTTCAACACGCACGCGGACTTTGTGCTGGAGATGAACATGGCTAAAAGCAGCAAGACGGTGGCTACCTTCCTGGGTACGGCCCGTGGCTGTGGAGGGGAGCAGCAGGGACACGCTGGGCTGGGTGTGCAGCCCCCGGCACTAACCCTTCTTGCCTTGTTTTTCCCAGACGAGCTGGCCCAGAAGCTGAAACCCCTCGGGGAGAAGGAACGTGCTGTGATCCTGGACCTGAAAAAGAAAGAGTGCGAGAAGCGCGGCCTGGAGTTTGACAACCGCATCAACGCCTGGGACATGCGCTATTACATGAACCAGGTGGAGGAGACCAAGTACAGCGTGGACCAGAATCTGCTGAAGGAGTACTTCCCCATGCAGGTGGTCACCACCGGCCTGCTGGCCATTTACCAGGAGCTGCTGGGGCTCACCTTCCACCTGGAAGAGAAGGCTCAGGTCTGGCACGAGGACGTCCAGCTCTACACGGTGAAGGACACCTCCTCTGGGGAGACCATCGGCAAATTCTACCTGGACCTGTACCCACGGTGAGAGCTTGGGCAAGAGTGAGCAAGGGAGGAGGGCTGGCCACGTGTTTTGGGGAAGGAGAGAGGTTGTCTCACTCCCAAATGTGTGTCTGTGCGGAGGGAGCGGTGTGTCCTCGGGCAGAGCTGTCCCAGGAACACGGGGTCACCCCCTGGTGACTTCTGCTCCGAGGAGGACCGCGGTGGCTCATGGCTGGCCATGGTGGAGGATCTGTGTGACAATCTCCTTTCCTTGGCCTAGGGAGGGGAAATACGGGCACGCAGCCTGCTTCGGCCTGCAGCCCGGCTGCCTCCTGCCAGACTCCAGCCGGCAGATCTCGGTGGCGGCCATGGTGGCCAATTTCACCAAGCCCACCCCGGACGCACCCTCCCTGCTGCAGCACGATGAGGTGGAAACCTACTTCCACGAATTCGGGCACGTCATGCACCAGCTGTGCTCTCAGGTGAGGGGGCTGGCAGAGGGTTTGCTTCGTTGCCTTTTCCCTGTCGTGCTCCCCTGTGGGCTTAAACGAAGCCCGGCTCTGAGCTGGCCGTGTCTCCCAGGCGGAGTTTGCCATGTTCAGTGGGACACACGTGGAGCGGGACTTCGTCGAGGCGCCGTCCCAGATGCTGGAGAACTGGGTGTGGGAGAAGGAGCCGCTGCTGCGCATGTCCAGGCACTACAAAACTGGAAGCCCCATCCCTGATGAGCTGTTGGAAAAGCTCATTAAATCCCGGCAGGCAAACACAGGTGGGAAGAGGGGCTGGAGAGGGGAGCGAGGGCTGTGTGATGTCCCCAGGGAAGGGCAGAGCCTTGCCGGGGTGTCCTCTATGCCTGGGGAAGGGGTGGGGACCCTTAATGACAAGCAAGGGTGGTGGCACGGTGAGGAGGTGCTGATGAAGGCAGGGATTATCTGCAGGCAGGGAATGGGGATTAGCCTGAGTGGGTTCACCGGTCCAGTCGGTGAAGTGGGTCAGAATTTGGGTGTGGGGGAGAGCAATGGGAGCCCCCCAACCTACCCGGCCTCGGGGACGCTCCTGCCCGAGGAGGCAGGAACTCAGTTTGCCCTCTTCTTTCTGACAACCAGGGCTCTTCAACCTGCGTCAGATCGTCCTGGCCAAGGTGGACCAGGCGCTGCACACCCAGACGAAGGCCGACCCCGTGGAGGTGTTTGCCCGGCTGTGTGAGGAGGTGCTGGGTGTCCCTGCCACCCCAGGTACCCAGGGGGTCCCGCTCGCGCCCGCTCTCCGGGCCTGGCCTGGAACTTTGGCTCAGCAGCTTCTTTCCAAGGCTGGGGCTTCAGGCTGACTCAACGGGGTGGGATTTTTGCCGGCTCTGGGAAAAGCAGGGCTGAAACCATGCAAAAAGAACTGGAAAGTTCTTCCCCGTTTCCCCTGGGATTGGGATCAGGCTGACCCAGCTCTGACATATTTACAGCTCGGGGGGGGGATGTTCTGTGCCCTGAACACTTTCCCGTTAACGCCCCTTCCCTTTTGTCACAAAGGTACAAACATGCCCGCCACGTTTGGCCACTTGGCTGGAGGCTACGATGCCCAGTACTACGGCTACCTCTGGAGCGAGGTGTACTCCATGGATATGTTCCACACGCGCTTCAAGCAGGAGGGGATCATGAACTGTAAGGTAGGGACGGGCGTCCCGCGCCGCCGGGCTCTCGGAGGTGGCAGGGGACAGCCGTGGGAGGGCTGGGTGTCCTATGTGTACCCCCTCCTGTCTCTCCTCGCAGGTGGGCATGGATTACAGGAATTGCATCCTGCATCCCGGGGGTTCCCTGGATGCTTCCGACATGCTGAAGAAGTTCCTGGGCCGCGAGCCCAAGCAGGACGCCTTCCTGGCCAGCAAAGGACTGAAGGTGGAGAGCAACTCGCTGCCTTCGGCCTGCTGAGAAACTGCCCCAGCCCGGTTCGAGTCACGCCGCCACCTTCCTCTCCGCACCGAGTCCTCTCGGGACAAGCCGTCCCTCGTCCTTCTGTCACCAAACGTGTCCTGGGCCAGCCCCTGCCTGGAGCTGCTCCTCTGGGATCCCGCTCCCAGCTCAGACTGGGATCAGCAGCCGGGATCAGCCCTGGTCCGGGGCTCCAAGGTGACAGCTCTGCAAAGGGAGTTTGTCACCCCCCGCCCCGTCGAGGGGACCGGGGGCTCTCGGTAGCCCCCACACGAATTGGCTGAATTTTGAACCGGATTCTTGCACGAGGGTGAGTTTCAGCCTCCTTTAGAGCTGGGGAAGGAGGGCGAGAGGAGTTACCGAACTTGAACCGTTGTTTTAAAATCCCTTCTTTTTAAGAAATGAGGCTTCCCACCGGGCTGGGCTTGGGTTGTGCCCCGGGACAGAGTTCACTGGCCGGAGTATCAAACAAGCGGCCCGAGAAGCTGCGCTGGGAGTCGTGCTCCCCCCGGCTTGGGGCAGCTGGTGGCTGTGGAATAAAGATGGGGAGATCCCAGAGCTTAAAAACTATTGGATTTACTGGAATATCCCATCCCGAGCCCCCGCAGACCTGGGAGAGGGGGGTGGGTGGCTGGTACAGCTATTCCCAGAGCAGGGGGTGACCCTGGCCCCCCCCCCCCCCATGCTGCCAGGTGTCCTTGGGATGTCCTAGCGTCCCCCAGGCTGTATCGCAGCTGGGATCCCCCTCCCGGGGCCATCTCAGGGCAGCCGGTGGGTGGTGGCAGCAGCGGAGGGTGTGTGGCTGTTGCTGTCACCTCTAATCCAGGGTGGGACAGGGGAGGGCTGTGGAGGAAAAAAAAAAAAAAAAAGGGCAGATAACATCAAACGGCACGGATGCCAGGGATAAAAATATCGAGTGGGCTCTGGGTGCGGCGCCGAGCTGGGGGCCGGGGGCTGGGGGCCAGCCCTTCTCTGCCCAGCCTCAGGAGCAGCCATGCTCTGCCACCTGCCCCCCCCAGCTGTCCCCCTGTCCCCAAGAACCCTAAAACCGATGCCCGAGTGTCACGGCACGGTGTGCCCCTCCCTCTCTGCAGTGCCGTTCCTCCCGAGTGGGCAGGGGGGCAGCTCTGCCGAGGGGTAGGGGGCTGTGGGTCAGAGCTGCCCCCCCCCCAGGGCAGGGGGCTGACCCCCAGGGGAAAGGCTGGTTTCTGGTTTAGCTCCCGTAGGAATCACGGGGGGCCAGGAAAAAGGTTTTAGCTGCCAGTACGGGGGGGGGCAGGCAAAAGGTTGGCTGCTGGGAGGGGAGGGGAGGGTCTGAGGGGAGCTGTGGGCTTGGGGGGGGGGGGGGGGGGGGGGGGGGGGGGGGGGGGGGGGGGGGGGGGGGGGGGGGGGGGGGGGGGGGTGGGCCTGCGGGGAGCTGGGAGCTTCCCCCCCCCCCCCCGCCCCCCGGCCAGAGATGGGTAGATCTTTCCCGGTGTCCCACCGCCAGCCTCGGGTCACTCTGTGCCACCGTTTGTGTCATCAGTCCCTGCGGCTCTTGTGTGGTTTGGGCACACGGAGGGTCCCCAAACTGGCACCCACCGTCCCGCCCAGGGCCATGCATGGGACCTACTGTCCCCCCCCACCTCCCAGGGTCTCCCTCCCCGTCTGGTCCCTTCCCTTCTCCTCTGGGCACTGTCACCACAGCAGCTCTGGCTTCCTTCCCCGTGGCCCCTGATGGGAGTGTTGGGAAAAAAAAGCTCTCCCTGAGTGCAGACAAAGTCCTTGCTGTCACCTCCCTTCCCCAGACCCCCCCCTGGTGACACGGGAAGGCTGGTGACATCCTCCCTGGCGGGTCCCCTCTTGTTCTGACGTGCGGAGGGGTCCCTCAGCAGCGAGGAAGTGGCTCCTCGGTGCTTGCTGGGGCCACCTTGAGCATCTTGTCCTTGTCGTCCCCCCCCCTCTGTTGTAGGCATCGTGAGTGTCCGGGGGCCGGGCTCTCTCCGGGTGACGCTGTGGGTGTTTTTAAGTGTCACGTTTTACTGAGCTTTCGGCGTTTCCTCCCAGACCTCTCCTCCCCGAGGGAGAGAACCCAACCCCAGCAGGGACATCGCGCACTTTTCCTCCCACCCTCACCCCCTTCCCTCCCTCCGGTGAGAGGCAGAGCCCGGGGGGGAACCCACGCCCCTCCCGGTCCACAGGTGACCCCCAAGAGCAGCACCGGGCTCCCCCCGAGCTGCACCTTCTCCCCCAGCTCCTCGTCCCCCATCCCGTCCCAGGCTGGTGGGGGAAGAGAGGTCTCTTTCAGGTTTATTTTGTCGGGTTTTTGGTTGTTTTGGTTTTTTTTTTTTTCCTGTTAACCTCTCCTCTGGGCAAACTGGTGTGTGTGTGTGCCGTTGCCGTTCGTACTGGTCACGTCCCACCCTGCTTGTTTCAACGACTGGATTTTAGGCAGTTCCTAGCACTAATAAAGGTTTTTTCCAGCACTAATAAAGGTTTTTTTCCTCAGCGGACGTTTCGCCTGGCTCCGGTCCTGCCGGGGAAGCTGCTCCTTCTCTGGGGGTGACAGGGGGACGACACACGACATGGCTGCCCTCTGGGGTGGCGGGTCCCCGTGCTCCCGGCACGGCCACCCCCCCGCCAGCGCGGTGGCCGCCCCCCGCAGCAGCCCGCACAGGGGGTCCTGTCCCAGGAAGACGGGCACCGAGCGGCAGGCGCGGGGTGGCAGCTTGTCCGGTGTGAAACCCTGGGGAGCGAGAGGCGGTGACACCCCCCCCCGGTGTGTCCGTGTGTGTGTCCTGTCCCCTGTCCGTCTGTTCCCCCCCCGTACCTGGGTGAAGAAGCTGTGGCCCAGCAGGTCCCGCAGGGTGGGCCGTGCCGCGGGCTCGGGGGCGAGCAGGCGGGCGATGAGGGCTCGGGCGAGGGGCGAGAGGTGGGGGGACAGCGGGTACCGCGCCCCCCGGATGCGCCGGTACAGCTCCTGCCGCTGAGCCGCCTCGAACGGGGGGGTCCCTGTCAGCACCGTGTATCTGGGGGGGGGTCCAGCTGCTCAGTGGGGCCGGGAGCACCCCCTGCCCCCCTCCCTCCCTCCCTCCAGCCCCCCCACTTACATGGTGCAGCCCAGGGCCCAGATGTCCGAGGGCGCCCCGTGGCCCTTGCGGTCCAGCACCTCCGGGGCCAGATAGCCGGGGGTCCCGCAGAGCGCCCTGGGGAGATGGGCAGAGTGACCCCCCCCCCCCCCCCCAC
>JAOQGH010000014.1:3662306-3672495 GCA_025769975.1 Gallinago jamesoni | reverse complement strand
CCCCCCCCCCCCCGCCCCGCAACTTCCCTCCCCGCCGCCACCGGGACGCCGGGAGGGGATTGAGCCGCCGGTAATGGCCGGGTGGGGGTGTCGGGGCGGTCCGGTCCCCCGCGGGGGACCCCACGGTACCGGGTAAGGTCCCGATTTCTGCTTAACCCCTCGCGGACCCCCCCCTCCTTACACCCCACCGCGGGGTCAGCTCCGCTCCTGCGGGGAAACTGAGGCACGGGAAGCTTTTCCTTCTCTCCCCCCCCCCCCCACCGCCGACAGCGGGGTCTGGGCATCACTCCCACCCTCGCCGGGCTCCGGTAACCCCCCACCCACCCCCCCGCGACCCTATTCACCCCCCCTACTCTGCTGGAGGGGGGGGAGCCAGGCGTCCACTCGCGATCCCCCCGGTCCCCGCGGGAGGAAACCGACTCTGCCGGGGGGGGGGGTGGGGGTTCCCCCGACGTGGAGCTGGGACCCCTTTACCCCCCCCTTGCACCCCCGAGCTGGGGGCGTTGGGGTGCTCCGGGGTCAGGGAGCTTTGGGATCCGGGGAAGGGGGCGGGGGGGGGGTGTTGCCCCCCATCCTGTTCGCCCCCACGGTTGAGGGAGCGACGGGGAGTCCCGGCCCCGCCGCGCAGGTCTGGTCCTGTCCCGGCAGGCAGCGAGCCCGGCCCCGCTCCCCGCCGCGGGGCCCGGAGGTGCGGGGAGGGTGTTGCGGGGGGGGGGGGCGAGGGGGGGGAGGCGGAGATCCGGGGTGGGGGGGGGGGGTGGTGGTGGTGGTGGTGTTGGGGGGAGCGGCGGGGCCGTCTCCGGTCCCCGCAGCCGCCCGGGCAAGACGTGCGGGAGGCGGCGTTGCCCACCCGCACCGGCCCCCGCATCCCCCCGCGCCTCTTCTTCTCGCCATCTCCTCCTCATCTTCCTCCCCGTGGGGGTGAACATGCCGGGGTGTGGGGCACCCCACTGCCAGCACACACACACACACACACACACCCCCACGCCCCCCCCGACCTCCCGCCCCCCCATCGCGGGTCCCTGAGGGGGGGTCTCTGCTCCCGCAGGCTCCGGTGGCGGCTGCTGCTCCTGGCCTGGCTCAGCCTGGGCTGCGGCACCGGCTCGGCGCAGGTGAGAGTTTCGGGGTGCGGGGGGGGCACCCCCGGGGCTGCTCCAGCCCCGACCTCGGCGCTGACCGTCCCCTTCCTCCGCGCAGGAGCCAGCCCCGGGGACAGCGCTGCGGGTCCCCGAGCCCCCAGCCCCTGCTGGCTCCGGGGGGGCCTGGGGGCCCTGGGGACCCTGGAGCTCCTGCTCCAGCTCCTGCGGGGACGGCGTCGCCCTCCGCACCCGGAGGTGCCTGCGGTGAGTGGGGGTCGGACCCCTCCGCACCCCCTCCCGGGGTGCCCCTACACCCCCGGTGGCACCCGACCCCCCCGTGGCACCCAAATCCCCCCACATGCGTCCCCACGGACCCTCAGCGCCATGCTGCGCCCTGGCTAAATTTCAGCCTGATTTTGGGGGATGGGGGGGACACGATGGGGGGAGCTGGACCCCCCAGCGGGATGCGGCCCCCTGTGGGACATGGTGGTCCCCCGTCCTGCTCCCCCCTGGCTCCCAGCCCCCCTGCGGCTCGGTGGCTTGGTGGCCCGGTGGCTCGGTGGCCCATCCCCGAGGATGGGGCAGGTCCCCGTGGGGGCTGTGGGGTGCAGGAAGGGAGGGGTGCTGGGGGTGGGAGTGTGGGGGGGCTGCTCCCCAGCCCCACTGATGGCCGTAGGTCCACCGAGGAGGACTCGTGCCCGGGCGAGCCGCGGCAGTACCGGCTCTGCCAGCTCCAGGTGAGCGTGCGAGGGCCACCACCGTGGCCGATCCCGGTGTCCCCTGGTCCCACGGGGCTTCGTCCTCCCTGTCCCCCGTCCCCCACCTTTCCTGCCCTCCTGCCCCCCCCCCCGCAGGGCTGCCCCGGGGGCTCCGTGCCCTTCCGTGCCATGCAGTGCTCCCTCTACGACCACAAGCCCGTCCTGGGCACGTCGGCGCGGTACCGCTGGGTGCCCTTCCACGGAGGTGAGTCCTTGGTGGGGGGGGGACAGGTGGCACCCCCTGGCCTTACCGGGGGTTGGGGGGGCCACCGCTGCCACCGGTGTCACCCCCTTCCCTTCCCACCGGGCTCCGGGCAGCCCCCAACCTCTGCGACCTCAACTGCCTGGCCGTGGGGCACAACTTCTACTACACCTTCGGACGGGTGCTCGATGGCACCCGCTGCGGCCCCGGCTCCCCGGACCTCTGCGTCGGCGGGCGCTGCCTGGTGGGTGCACGTGGGGCTGGGACCCCCCCCCCCCTTTCCGCCCCCCCAAAAGCTCGGAGCCCCCCACCCTGAGGCGGCGTCTCGGCTCCCCGCAGAGCGTGGGCTGCGACGGGATCCTGGGCTCGGGCGCGCGTCCCGACGCCTGCGGCCAGTGCGGCGGCGGCCACGGCTCGTGTCTCTTCGTGCACCGGCTCTTCCAGGGCGCGGACCCCTCCTCCGGTGAATGAACCATTGCCCCGGCCCCCTCCATGGGTGAATGCTTTGGCTCTTGGCTCCCCTGTCCTCCCGTTTCCCCGTCTGTGTCCCCAGGGCATCCGTTCCCCTCCGTCCCCCCTCCATCTCCGCAGCGCCGCTGGGGCTCCGTCCCTCATCCCTTCCTGTCCCCAGTGCCTGGGGGACAGCGGGCTTGGAGGGGACCCCCCCGCTGGGGTGATTTTCATAGGGTCATAGAATGGTTTGGGTTGGAAGGGACCTTAAAGACCATCCAGTTCCAACCCCCCCTGCCCTGGGCAGGGACACCTCGTTGCAGAGGGGATCGCTCTTCTGGGGGCTGATTGGGGGGGGGGGTCTCTGGGGCACCCAAGGGGTCCCCCAGGGCTGTTCAGGGGTCCCTGGGGGCACCCGGGGTCTGTGTGTCCATACCCAGTGTCCATGGGGTGCCCAGCCATGCTGCGGGGACAATGATGCCCGTGAGGGCAGACAGCCCCGGATGGCACCCCGGGGTCCCCCCAGGGCCATCGCTGGGTGCCCTGGGTGTCCCAGCGCGTGGGGCCTGGGGGGGTTAATGACACTGGTGGGATGGGGCTGGTGGTGTCCCAGACCCAGATCTCCTGTGCCCAGTCCCCTCCCGCCCCAGCCCTGTCCCCGCCGTCCCCGGGCTGTCCCCTCGGGCCATGCCCCAGCTCTGCCCTGACTCTGTGTGTGTGCGCCCCCCCTCTCCCCCCCCAGCAGGTTATTTTGGGTACATGAACGTGACCAAGATCCCGGCCGGGGCCACCCAGATCAAGGTGACGGACAAGAGCCGCAACTACCTCGGTAGGACCTGTCCTGTCTGCGTCCCAGTCAGTCCCAGTCTGTTCCAGTCGGTCCTGGTTGGTGCCACCCGTGGGTGCAGGCAGGGCAGGGGGTGGCCGTGCCATACCGTGCCATACCATACCATACCATGCCATACCATACCATACCATACCATACCATACCATACCGTGCCATACCGTGCCATACCGTGCCATACCATACCGTGCCGTGCCATACCATACCGTGCCGTGCCGTGCCGTGCCGGTTCCCTCGCTCGGATGCTCTTTGGAGCATCGCGGGTTCAGTGAACTCGCCGGCGCTCGGGGCATTTTTCCAGATGCCGCGGGTTTCGGGAAGGGCTGAGCTGGAGCGGGGCCAGAGCAGCCACCGCGGGACCAGGACGGGGGACCCCCCCTCCCCAGACACCCCCTCCCTCTCCCATTCCCCAGCCCCCCTCCCGATGCAGTCAGGCTCACATCCCCCACTAGGACAGGGGCTTGGGGGGCTCGAGGAGGGGGGGGTTGGGGAGGGGGGGGATGTTTTGCACGCCAGGGTTTGGCGCCGGCGTGGGACTGAAGCCAAATTCTTACAAGAAAGCAGATTTCTCCCAAGCCCCCGACCGCAGCTCTCCCGGCCCACGCTGCCCTCCCCGCTCGGGGAGAGGCCTCCGGTGGGGACCCAGGCATCCAGGCTGCCCCCCACCCCCAGCCCAGCCTGGCGCGGGGGTCCTGGGGGTGTGTGTGCCCCCCCCTCCCCCCCGACACGCTCCCTTCCCACAGCCCTGATGGGGAGTGATGGGCGCTACCTGCTCAACGGGGACTGGTCCATCGCCTGGCCGGGGCCGTACGAGGTGGCCGGCACCCGGCTGCAATACGCCCGGGCCCCCGATGGCACCGAGACCCTGGAGGGGCCCGGCCCCACGGACGAGGATCTGCACCTCATGGTGAGGGTGGGGGCGGCGTGGGGATGGGGTGGGGGGGGAGCTGGCCCCCATTGCTCCCCTTAGCTCTGCCCCGCTGCCCACCCAGGTCCTGCTGCAGGAGCCCAACCCCGGCATCGAGTACGAGTTCTGGCTGCCCCGTGGGCACCCCCAGCCCGGCCGTGGTGACGCCAGCCCCCTGCGGCAGCCCCAGCCCCGGGGGGCCGGCAGCCCCCCGCCCCAGGAGCTCCCGGCCACCCCGGTTCCAGCGCCACCGTCCCAGCCTAGAGGCTCTGCCGTGGAGCCCCCACCGAGGACCCCCCCCAGCCGGAGCGGGGCCGGGGCTGCCGCAGGTGCCTGCTCCCCTGTGGGGTGTGCGTGTGTCCCCCCCCCGGCTCCCCACTGTGGGGAGGGTCCTGAGGAGCCCCCGGGGCTTGTCCATTAGGTGGGGACCCTAAAACAGTTCCCCCTGACGTAACCTGCTCCCTAAGGAGCCTGGTGTGGCCCCTCTCTCCTTTTGGGGTGCAGACCCCCAGTCCCCCCTCTCACTGCTGCGGGAGGGGGTTTTGGGGGTGCTGTGTCCCCCCCACCCCCCCCCACCCCCCCGAGCTGCTGCAGGTTTGTCCCCGCAGGGCGATGCGGGAGGTGCCACCCGGCCAAGGGACGCTCCCAGCGCATCCGGCACTTCTGCCAGAGCGACTTCGGTGAGCGCCGGGGTGGGGGGGGTGGGGGGGTGGGAAGGGGCTGCGGGTGATGCCGGGGGACGTGCCCACCTCAGGGTGCCCTCTACTCGCCCCCACAGTCTTCCGGGGCCGGATCGTGGCAGGGCGCTCGGTGGGGCAGGAGACGCGGTACGAGGTGGAGGTGAAGACGCCCTACCGGCACCGCTTCCCGCTGGTGGCCCGGGAGTACCTGTGGGTGGCCAACACCTGCGGCTGCCCCCCGCTGCGGGAGGGCGAGGAGTACCTGCTCATGGCCCGGCGACACGTCAACTACGAGCGCACGCTCAACCGCATCCTGCTGCAGGACGACGGCTACGCCCGGCCCTGGACGCCCCGCGAGGACCGGCTGGTGCGGGAGGCAGCCCGGCATTGCCCCCACACCCGGCCACCCTGAGCATCCCCCCCCCCGCAACATCGCCTGGGGAGGGGGGCGGCCGGTGGGATGTGGGGGGGTGGAGACACTCCTGCCGTGCACCGAGCCTCGGCCCTGGAGGGTCCCTGGGGACACACCACCCCCCCCCGCCCCCGTCGTGCCCCTCCACCCTGTGCCGGGCATCTCGCCGTCCTTGGGGTCGATTTGGCTGTGGGTGAGGGTGGAGGGTGGTAATTTATTAATTTTTTTGGGAGAAAATAAACCCATATATCACCTCACTCGCCACGGGCTCCTTCTTGGCTGGGGGTCCCCTGCTTTCCCCACCCGGGGGTCCCCTCCCGCGTCCCCGAGCTGAGCCCCCGGAGCAATGCACCCTCTCGGCAGCGTGTCCCCGTCCCCGGGATGGACGCCCGCCAGGCTCCGCGTTTCGAGGTCGGGGACCCTCCGCTTATCTCCCTTCCGGCGGAGGCCAGCGGGTCCCTCCCTGCGCCGGAGCCCCCTCGCCCGTAACCCAAGCCGCGGGCTGGCGGGCACAACCGTGGGGCCCGCCTGGGGACGGGGACGTGCCTGGGGGTGCCGTGGGGACGGCCACCCCGGGAACGCTGTGCTGGGCACCCCCCCCGGGGTCCGTCACCCACTCTGCGGTGGTCCCGCACCCGTCTGGGAGTGGGTTTGGAGCCGGTGCTGGAGAAGGGCTGAGCTCTCTCCCAGCTCGTGTCACCGGTGACTGTTCCCAAACTGGGCACGGGACTGGGGCTGCAGCTGGGGGGTACCCAGGGTACCCCAGGGTGCCCCGAGTGGCAGCTGGAACCCAGGACTGTGCCATTAATTAACACGTTGGGTAATTAATTATCAGGAGCCAGAGATAAGCTCTGGGGGCAGACTGGGGCTCTGTACTGGGCTCCCCAGTTGGTCCCAGTAAAGCCCAGGTGATGCTGGGTGCTCTGGAGCGCGGGGTGGGGGGAGGGAGAGAGGGTGATTTGGGGTGATTAGGGCTGGAGAGGTGTCTCTGTTCTATAAAAGTGCCCCCTCCCGGCCCCATGGATTGGTTGGGGGGGTCCCTGGGCCGGGTGGGGGCCCTGTTGCTGTCCCTGGGGTGGGGGCTCCAGGGGCTTTTTTTGGAGGGAGTGATGCCCGGCGGGGCTGGGGCTCTGTGGTGTCACCTTGGGGTGTCCCCCTCTGGCTGTCTCAGCCATGGCGGGTTTGGGGACAGTCCCAGATTCTCCCCACGGTGGGGGAAGCTGAGCTCCGGCGCTTCCAGCCTCTAACTCATCCCGTGGCACGGGGCTGGCTGGTTTTTTTGGCAAAGCCCTTGACCCCACGTCCCTCCCTCGGTGTCCGCAGCTGCATTCCCCTCACCCCCCTGGGTGGGCTGCGAGCCATGGATCCCCCCCCCCCCCGACCTCAGCCTGTCCCCAGGGCTGCGGGGGGGGGGTCCCTCTGGGGGACTTTGCTCTCAGCTGCCACTCGAGGGGAAAAGCTCCATCCTGGCTCCGGAAGGTCCGGGCCAAGGGCTTTTTTTTCCCGGGTGATTAAACGCTGGGATGAAGGTCTCTCTCTGCTCCGTGACTCCTCGGCTGCACAAAAAGGGGAGGAGAGGGGGGGGACCACGACACAAACTGCCCCCACCACCACCACCCTGTCATGCCATGGCCGCCGTGTCCCGGTGGGGAGGCAGAGCCCGGTGCCGGTGTCCCCCCACCCTCCCCGGCAGGGCCCCCACTTGGCAGCGCTCCCCGTGCCCGTCCCGGCCCTGCCTGGTGCCGCGCTGCGTGCCGGGGCACAGCTGCCCTGTGCCGCTGCCAGCACGGCGCTTGTACCCACAGCAGGGGGGGAGAGCAGGGCAGTTTTGGGGTGAAAAAAAATCCCCTGGGACCCCCTCTCCCCCACTTCTTTTTTTTTTTTTTTTTAAGGCTGCTGGTAAACAAGAGCCGGGGGGGGTCACACCGTGGGGGTCCGGGCTCTCCTCCCCCGGGCGAGCCGTGGGTTGGCGTTTGGCCACCTCTCCCGTGCCAGAAGTTGCGTGGACTTGTGGCTGGGCTCGTGCTGGAGGAGTTGGCTGGGGTCACTCGGGTGCAGCTGTGTGGAGAGAAGTCACATCTCCTCCTCCTCCTCCTCCTCCTCCTCCTCCTCCTCCTCTTCATGGCCCTCCGCCCTTGGGAAAGGACACGGAGCTCCCGGCCCTTCTGGAAACATCTCCCTCGCAGCAGCGTGGACAGGCCGGGTCCCCCAGCGTGGCTCAGGTCCCCAAGGGATGTGGGGGGACGAGGCAGGCGGGAAGGGAAGCCACCACCCGTGTCCCTGCCCAGGCACAGAGCTGGACATGGGGTGGCATCAGCCCCCGGCGCTGCTGGGGAGGGACGTCACCCTTTGGAGAGAGGGTGGCCCAGAAAGGCAACACGCAATTTATTTTGGAAGCCGGGTGAGGGCAGCTCCATCCCAGGCTGGGATCCAGCTCCCGGTCCCTCTGTGCAGCCCAGGCTGGTGTCACGCTGTCCTTCCAGCCCGGGGACAGCAGGAGTTACCCTTCACGATGCAAAAGGCCACGCAGTAGGTGGCACAGAAGGTGGCTGAGATGACCAGGGTCCCACAGACGAGGAAGAGGAGGAGAAGGCGCCTCTGCAGCCTCTCCTTGGGGGGCAAGCCCTGCAGGGGGGAGCAGGAACGGGTGAGCTTATCCAGGGTGCCGGGGGGGTGACAGGCGGTGCAGTTGGTGGCCAAAGCGCCCTGGCACGTGTAGCAGGAGGGGTGGCAGCTGGCACAGACACGGGCTGCGCTCCTGGTGGCGGCGGTGGCATCCTGGGTCCGGCCGTAGAAGCGTGGGGGACAGTAGGACAGGCAGGAGCGCTGGTGGGCGAACAGGGAGCGGCCACACTCTGCGGAGGGACGGTGGGGTGAGCCGGGCTGCGGGGACACCTGGGGACAAGAGCACCGTTCCCTCCTGCCCCAGGACTCACCCTGGCACGCTCCCTGCGCATCCCGCCGGACGCACTCGTCCCCGGCGGAGGCTGCGAAGCGCCGGGTCCTCATGTCCTCGTCCGTGCCGTGGAGGCGGAGGGTGACACCGGTCAACAAACCTGGGGGGCAGGAGGGACGGGGCTCGGTGACGATGGCAGCCACGTTCCCACCCTCCAGCGTCCGGCATCCCTGAGCTGGTGGATGTGGAGCTTTGGGGCTACATGGGGGGAGCTAAGCCCATGCCCCCCCTTCCTGGCCGTGTGCTGGCCAGGGAGACCCTCAAAACAAACAAACGTGGCCCTGCAAAAGACAACTCTCTGATTCTATGACTCGTCTACCCAGGAGGAGCAGGGAGAACATCCAAGTTGCTAATTAAAGCGGCGGTGGGAAGAAGAATGAATGACTGGGTGACTGAATGGGGTTTTCTCCCCCGGGCACCCACCTGTGTTATAGGCATCACCCTTGTTCTCCAGATGGAGCGTCCAGGTCCCATTGGGGTTCTCGTCCCAGAAGTGTGTGGACATGAAGGTCCAGTCCTTGTAGCCCTGCTGGCTGGTGTCAAAGGGGCTGGAGGAGAGGAGAGGAGAGCTGGGAGTGAGAGCATGGGGGCTGGAGGGGGGGATGCAGCCTGAGGAGGCCCTAGAGGCATTGCTAAGACGTGGCAGGGGCTACAGAGGAGGTTTGGGTGCAGTGAGGCTGCTCCCTGTGGGGGCCAGAAGGAGTTTCTTCAGCCCCAGGGGAGGCTGCGAGAGGAGGAGACCCCTCTGCCCCCCCTGGCAGCTGGTGAGTCTCACTGTAACGTGCTCCCCGTGAGCTCGCAGAGCTGCCCTCACCGCACGGTCACCAGCGTGGACGTGGTCCCCATGGGGCTGGTCAGAGCAATCACCAGGTCCCCCCTGCGGCTGTAGCTCAGGGAGAGCTGGACCTGGACGTGCTCCAGCGAGCGGATGTACGTGGTCCTCCCCGAGCAGGAGGAGACGTTTGTAGAGACGGTGAGCTTGGAGCCGATGTTCCTGCGGGTACAAGACAGAGGTAAGGGTGTCTCTTCCCCCTCTGTGGGGTGTCCTACCCCCTGTCCCCCAAGATCCCTGAGCACAGCCCTGTGGTTACAGCAGACGCCGTGTGCCACCAACACCTTTCTGGGAAGTATCACTTGTTCCTTCAGTGGGGACGGTGCTGCTTTGCCACAAGAAAATCCCCGTGTGAACTCTCACGAGGGTTTATCATCCTTTACCGGGGGGCGTGAAGAACCTTGACCGAACACTTCTGCTGAGGCCGAGTTCCTGTCCAGGCCTTGGCCATCTCCACCAGCAGACCAGCGTCCAGGAGCCCGTAGCCGTAGTGGTGGCTCACTGGGAAGCAGATGCCACCCAAGAGAAGAGGACACGTGAGCCCCTCTGCGCTGAGACCACACCGGGGGCTCCTGCCTCGGGTCTGTGGGGCAGCAGGTCCCCCCGCAGCCCGGGGGAAGGAAGCAGGACCAGGATGGGCAGCGGTTGAGCCCCCAACTCACCTTTGCGTCCGACGCTGTTCACAGCCCAGTCTTCTGCCTGCAGGTGAGCGGGCTTGGAGCTCCTGACCACGAGATGCTGCAGGTCACGCCAGGTCAGTGATGGGCTGGAAGCAAGGAGGATTTGGGGACAGAGGTCTCTGCTTTGGAGGGTGACATCTGGGAATTCTAACTTCTGCCGTTGCTGTCTGGGTCCAAGTTTGTCCGTCCCCCCCAACCTCCTTCACTGACAAAATGGGAGCAACAGAGACCTCCAGAGGACAACTCTCCTCCTGCCTCTGCTCTCCTGCGGTATCCTGCCCCACCAGAGCCCGGGGAGACCTCACCTCTGCGCCCCCAAACCTTTCTCCCAGCAAACTCCCCCTTCCTTGTCCCTGCAGGGTCCTGGGGAGGCACCAGGCTCTCCCTGG
>JAOQGH010000014.1:3640511-3662206 GCA_025769975.1 Gallinago jamesoni | reverse complement strand
CCCCCAAACCTTTCTCCCAGCAAACTCCCCCTTCCTTGTCCCTGCAGGGTCCTGGGGAGGCACCAGGCTCTCCCTGGGGACTGTCCCTTGCTCCATGGCACCTACTTGGCCTCCAACGCGAGGGCGATCATCCCCGCGGCCAGCGGGGCCGAGGCGGAGGTGCCCGTGTGCTTGTCGGTGCAGCGGTGGTGCAGGTCGGTGGTCACCTGGGGGGAGAGGAGGGGTCTTGGCACCGTTGCCTGCGGCTGGCACAGAGGGCAGGACCAGCTGGAGTCGGGTGACTTCAGTAAATGCTTCCTCTGGGTCCCTTCATGCTTTTTTGGGGTCTAACACAGACACTTTAATGAAGCCCCCCCCTCTCCCTCCCCTGGTGAGGAGGGCTCGGATGAGCCCACCCTGTGCTGGGGACCGGTGGCTGCCCCGGCAGAGCCGTTGTGGCACTCACGATCTGCATCTCGCTGGTGGTCCTGCTGCTGTAGGTGGTGGTGAGGATGGCGGAGCAGCTCTCGCTGTAGCGGGGCCTCTCCCCGCTCGCCAGGACGCTGCCCACCGACAGGGTGTAGATGCTGTTGGCGTATCCGTCGCAGTTGCAGTTGTCATAGTTGATGCCACCATTGCCCGAGGCCCAGATGAAGATGGACCCAAGGCCACCCCGTCCCTGGGAAGGCACGGGGAGGGGTGAGGAGGGGGGTCCTCATGCCAGCGAGGTCCCCGTGGCCAGCGCTGAGCTTACTTTGGTGACCCCGGTGTGGAAAGCCTCTGTGGCCAGCATGCCTGGCCCGTCCACCGTCTTCCCGTTGTCCTCGGGGCCCCAGCTGGCGCTGTAGATGTGGATGTGCTGGGGGCGCAGGCTGAGGGACTGAGCCTCCACCATGTCCGTGACGAGACCGTCCAGCATCCGCACGCCTGCAGGGCCGGGACGAGAAGCGGCAGCGTCCGAGAGGCGGCAGCACTCGGGAGGCCACGCCAGCTCCGGCTGGATGTGAGCCTCGCACACGCCGTGTGAACACAAGGGCTGAGCAGCCTCTCGCCAGCCCCCACTTTCCCCCCGCCCCGGCAGATGCTTTGAGCACCTTTCACGCCATGCTGCCCTAAGGAGATCAGGCTTCTGCGGCTGCTGCCACGAGCTGGTTCGCAAAGCTCCTCATTAAGCCCTTTGTAATTAAGCCCGGTGAGTTCTCCCAGCTTTTAACCCCCATTTGCCACGCTCCCTTCTGCGGGGGAGCCCGATCCTGCACAGGGCTGGTGCTGCCTGCTGGACCCCCGGGTCGTGGTGGGCATTAAACCCCTGGGGAACATCAAGTCCCTCACCGTGGCTGGGTGTGTGGTAACACCTCAGCACCTTCTACTCCCCTGCAAGCCCCTAGCTGCCCCCAGAGCAGGACCCCTGGGGCAACACCCCCCCCCCCTCCACACCAGGTTGCCAGAGCTGCTTGGTGACTCCCTGTCCCACCACCACGCTGGAGCAATGCTTCACCTCCGATTTTGGCGTTGTACGCGACGCCTGCCCCGCAGATTTGGTTGTTGGCTACAGCTGCCACTTCTCCCGCACAACGTGTCCCGTGCCTGTGGGGCAGTTGGCCTGTGAGCCACTCTCTGGTGGGGGGGCAAAGGGTTCTGGGGCAGCCCCGGCCCCCGGGAAATAAAACCCCCAGCTCAGGGTGATGGGTGAGACTCACCGGTTCTCATCCCTCGCCGTGTACCTGGGCTGGGGGTCGGGGTCGTTGCTGTTGAAGTCATAACTTGCCAGGGGGTCCTATTGCGAGAAGAGGCGCCGGGGTGAGCAAACCGCCTTTCCACGCGGGTTGTGGCAGCTCAGCCCGGGCTCCTGGCACCTCTCCCGCTGTCTGGCAGCGTGGGGTCGCCCTGCCTTGCCCCCGAGCGAGCAGGAAGGGGGGCCCTTTGCACCCAGAAACTGTGCCAGGTTAACTCGGCGTGGTTGGAAAATGGGGTTTCATTACAGGAGTGTTAAGGGGTTCACCCTGCTTCACGTTCGGTGACAAAGCCCAGCACGGCGAGTCACCCAGGGCCGGCCCCACAGGTGGGAGAGAGGAACAACAAACCACTGGAACCACTGGAAAGATGTTGTTACATATAAACAACAGCCAAGATTTACTGATCCTTCCCTCCCGGAGCTCGTGAGGGTTTACCAGCTTTACTGGCTCGGCAGCTTGCTGTAATTACACCTATTACGGGGGCTCCAGCGTGTGCAAGTTCCAACGTTTCCTTGCTGTGAGGTTTCACGGCGGGAGAAACCAGACCTTTTTTGATCCAGCCACGGCGAGGCTGAGTTCCCACTGCAACGCCCCCCGGGCGGGATGAAGGCACCGGCTCCCACCCTCGCCCCCGGAGGAGCCGGTTCCCGCAGCCCGCGCCGCTCAGCCCCTCGTAGTTACGTAGTTGGCAGCCAGGTCCGGGTGGTCCTTCTCCAGCCCATCGTCCAGGACGGTCAGCACCACCCCCCGCCCCGTGTAGCCTTTGCTCCAGGCGCTGAGGATGTTCAGGTCGGGATTGATGTCGTTGTTCTGGAAAACGGATTAAATTTGATCAGCATCCCCCCCTTTCCCCCCCCGGGGGTGGCAGGCTGCGGGTGACCTTCAAGGGCTCTTCTGCTGCCTCAGCACAGCCAGCATTAGTCCTGTTTACATGCCAGGGAGGTGGTTTACTCGAGGATTAGAAGAGAAAGTGGCAAAATCTCACCATGTACCACTGCTTGTGGAACCAGGGGTCTGTTGGCACCACGCTGACGCTTCTCTTCGCGCGCCTCTTTAGGGTTTGCTGCTCAAACCAGAGGACCTGGGTGGGAAGCAGCCTTGCTGGTGGCAGGCAGAGCCGGTGGCCAGTCGCCTCTGTCACCCTGGTCACCTCCTCCCTACCTTGGGCTCTTTTGTCAGGCGCATGTGCCAGCCCCAGTGTCTGCTTAAGGCTCTCTGCCTGGTGCCGCGGTGTTTGAAATGGTAGTAAGGCTCTCCCTCCATCACCTGCGGGCCAAAGAGCTGCTCTAAGAGACCCTTTCGGGCTGGGGTGTGTGTGCCTGCTCTCCGGGGGCCCCAGAGATCAGAAAGTGAGTTTTTGGTGTCAGGATGATCAGAGAGCACCGCTTGGAGCCGGGGCAGGCTCCCGGGGAAGGTTTGTGTGTCTCTTTTTTGGGTTTCCTTGCCGCACATGGGGGGCTATGAGCAGTGTGTAGCCCTGCCTGTGCTCGTGCTTTCATCCACCTCCAGGGCTTTAGGATCATAGAATTGTCTGGGCTGGAAGGGACCTTAAAGATCATCGAGTCCAACCATCAACCTAACTCTGGCAAAAACCCATCACTAACCCGTGTCTCTCAGCACTATGTCAACCCGGCTTTTAAATCCCTCCAGGGATGGTGCCTCAACTGCTTCCCTGGGCAGCCCATCCCAAGGCTTAATAACCCTTTATGTGTAAAAATTCCTCCTAATTTCCAATCTGAACCTCCCCTGGGGCAACCTGAAGCCATTTCCTCTTGTCCCATGGCCTGTTCCTTGGGAGAACAGACCGACCCCCCCGGCTACACCTTCCTTTCAGGGAGAGAGAGAGGTCTCCCCGCAAACCACTGGAGGGAATAACCGAAATGCTCCGTTTTAAAATCAAACCAGCGTTGGGCTCTGGGACACCTGCTGGGGAGGAGTGTTGGGGGACGAGCGAAGGGGCGCGGGGTGGCCGGGAGGAGCTGGGCTGCCCCCCCTACCGCCTCCGTTGCCCTCCCCGTGGTGGCCCCCGAGCAGGCCGCACCTGGCCCAGGCAGAGCAGGCCGAGCCGCCGGGCCACCCCCGCCGCCTCCCGCGGCCCCGCCGCCGCCACCCGCACGGCCCAGCTGCTCAGGTAGACGCGGGGCTCGGCGGGGTTGGGTGACGGGGGAGCAGCGACGGCGGCCGCCGCCACCACCATCCCCATGCCCAGGAGCAGGCCCGGCCCGGGCCGCCCCTCCATGCAGGCCGCGGGCGGTTTGGAGCGGGGCGTTGCCATGGCGACGGCGTTGCCGTGGCGACCGCGTCCGCCCCACCCCCGGCGGCCCCGCCCCGCCCCGGCATTGGGCCCCGCAGGCGGCGGGAGGCGGCGGAGGCACCGGCGGGGTCGTGGCCCCCGGGGATCGGAGCCCTACCGGCATCGGGGCCGCCGCCGCCGCCATGGGTACGGTGCTGCAGCGCCTGCAGCGCTTCCTCGATCGCCCCGGGCCGCTGGGCAACCTGCTGGGCCGGCTGGAGGCCCGCACCGGCGTCCGGCGGCTCTACCTGGCCACAGGTGCGACCGCCTTCCCCGGTTCCCCCGGTTCCCCCGGTTCCCCTCCTCCTTCCCCCGCCGTCTGGGGGAGTCCCCGAGAGTTCCCCCCCCCGCCCCGGGGCGCCCCTCACGCTGCCTCTGGGCTCTAGGGGAGGGGTCACCCCCCCCCCTCCATTTGGGGGTTACAGGGGGCTCTCCCGGGTCGGGACCGCACTGGGGTGGGGACCGAGGGGGGGGTCCCCCTCTCTGCCCCGGGGTGCCCCTCACACTGCCTCTGGGCTCTCTGGGGCTCACACACACACACCCCCCAGTTTGGGGGTTGTGGGGGGCTCTCCCGGATCGGGACCACGCTGGGGTGGGAGCCGAGGGGGGGGATGGTGGTTGCACCGGCCATCCTCGCGTGAAACCCCGCACCCCGACCCAAGGGAAGGAGGACCCCGAAATCCGTGGTGGAGGTCTCACACCCTCCACACCCCCCCCATCCCCCAAGAAGCCTAGCCCTGATGGTGGGGGTTCCCCATTCCCCGGCTGGCCAGCCCCCTTCCCCCTCCCCTCCAACAAAACGTGGCAGCTCAGGCTGTGGACGGGAGTGCCTGTCGGAGGGCAGAGGTCCGGCTGTTAACGAGATCCTGTTTGCTTATTAATGAGAAACCTAGCTGGCATCTCCCCGGGGAGCGGCCTCCTGGCACGACGTGACCCTTCTGTCCCGTCTGCGGCTCCGACCCTCGGCCCCGAGCCGCTCTCTGCCGATTTACCGCTTCCCACCCGCCTTCCCCCGTCCGGTATTTTCCCTAAAACCTCCCAGGAGGGGCTGGAGGTTTCCCACTTGCCCTCATCCCTCCCTCTGGGCCCTTCTCCCCCTGCCTTCTGCCTCCCGGTGCCATTTCCCGGCCCTTTGCCAGCCACAGGGCTCGCTTTCCTCCCCGCTCCGAGGGGGAAAGGGACCCGCCAAGGGGCTCGGGCTGCTGTGAGCGGGTTGTGTTTGGATGTGGTGTGTGGTGGTCGGGCGTTTTCCGAGCAAAACGGACCCGGGGGCTTTGCTTGTGCTCTGATGTGATGGATTTTTTTGCAGCGTAGGGGCAGAGCGATGGTCCCACGTTTATCCATCCCTGTCCTGGAAAGGAGAAGCTGCTGCAAACCCCAAAATACCCGATTTCTCCTTCCCCTGGCTCTTGGGCAATTCTCGCTTGTGTTTGACCCCAGGAGCGACCCACGGGCTGCAGTTTGGAGCCCGTCTTGCCTGGCCTCGGGGCAGCGTGGTCAGCTGTGCGGTGGCTTCAGTTGGGTAAAAGTCATCCCGGAGAAGGACGGTGTCCCCTTCCCGAGGCATGGGGCCAGCCGGGCTCCTTGTCACGCCGGCTGCTCGCCCTCCTTGCTGGGACAGGCCCCGTGGGACGGCTCCGTGCCCTCCCCCCCAGCCCCGTCTCAGCAGCAATTCTTTGTAAATGAAGCCTTTCACTTGGTTTTTTTTGCTGTTACATAAATTTCGCTGGGGGATAAACCTGGCCCGTGAAATCCCTTCTGGGGCTCCTGGGAGAATGACACCCAGCGCTGCCTGGACCGTGGCTGCCCGGCACCGGCACCGGGAGCCAGAGCGAGGGGCAGAAATGCTGCCGTGAGCAGAGCGGGGATAATCCAGCCCCTGAGCCCGAGCAAGGGCTTTCCTCCACTTCACCCCACACAGACAGGTCAAGCCCTGGCTCTCCTGCCGGCTGCGGGCACCAACGGTGAGGTTTGTACACAGAATAGGGGATTTGTGACATTAAATACCCTCTGCGTGTCCCTGGGCTGCTCTCCTGCCCTCTGCCCCCTCGGGGAGCCTGCATTCCGGCTGCCCCGGGCAGGTTGGGAGGGAGCTGCTGGGTGCTGGCACCCCCCGAGAGCAAGGGCTCTCTGCTGTGGCCGGGGTTTCGGCAGCAAGAGCTCCTTCCCCCAGCTCTCCCAGACCTGCCTCCTGCAAGCATCTGAGGGCTGGGCAGGCTCCAAACGACCAAAGCCTCGACTGACATTTAATTTTAACGATTTAATCGAATAACGGGGCAACGGGATTGGATTGCTGGTTCTCAGGGGACTGAATCCTTAATGAACAGCGGCTGCACGTGCGGGAGATGTGCACGGGGAGCAGGGAGGAGACGCGGGGCTCTGGCAGCAGGGCTGCTCCCGGGAGCTTGGCTCCGGTAGCGAGGCTCGTCCTTGAACGGTCCTTATTGAGATGCCAAGGGGCTCCGCACGCGGAGAAGTCGGTGCCTTGACTTTGGACTGTAGGTGTGTGTTAAAGTCTCCGTTTCCGATGTCCCTGCAGCCTCAGCCCAGGTCCAGGCTGGTGACAGGTCAAAAGCCTTGCGAGTTTGTGGTGGTAAAGTCCCTTCCAGGCCAGGGAGGGGGACAAACGGTGACGAGACGAGCCCGTGGTTCCCTCAGGGATGAGTGAACCCCGTCACTCCACGACAGACTCTGCCACGTGCCGTGGCTCCGTGTGGCTGTGCCAGTGGCTCGTTGTGCACCTCAGTGGTCTGGTGTGTGGAGGGTCATACTGGCATTAATTGGGGGTGGTGGTTATTCCCAACTGGAGCGTCCTGGCATGTGCCTCTTCTCACTACGGGGACGAGAAACCTGCTCAGCAGACCGAGCCGGGGTCTCTGGGTATGTGACCCTCTTATGTGTCCCCCCCGGCAGGTTCGCTGGCCTTCCTGGGGCTGTACCTCATGTTCGGCTACGGCGCCTCGCTGATCTGCAACCTCATCGGCTTCGTCTACCCCGCATACGTCTCGTAAGTGTCTGTGTCCCGGCCTGGCCTCCCCGCAGCGCCTGGAGAGCATTCCCTGCCCCTTAGCTGAGGGGCTTCCCGGTAAATGAACAGGCTGTTACGGTCGGGAAGCTCTTGAGACCTTCCTGAAAGGACTGGGGGCTGGCACGGTCCCAGCTCGGGGCCGCAGCAGCCGGTGGGCAGGTTGGCTCCAGGGTTTGGAGGACCTGGGGAAGGAGGTGCCTGCCCCGGCAGCAGAATTGCAGCCAGCAGCGCCCCTTCCCCTCTCCTGCCGCAGCATCAAAGCCATCGAGAGCTCCAACAAGGCGGATGACACCACGTGGTTGACGTACTGGGTGGTGTACGGCTTCTTCAGCATAGCCGAGTCCTTCTCCGACATCTTCCTCTACTGGTTCCCCTTCTATTACGCTGGGAAGGTAACGGTTTCTCTGGGGACTGCTGGGGCTGGTGTCCTCTCCCCTGATGGCTGAACTGGGAGGAACCAAGCGCGGTGGGCTCTGTCCCATTAGCAGGGCGGTGGTGGTGGTTGTGGTGGGGCCACACTTCATCACGGAACTCCCCACAGTCAGCTCCCGGTTCCTTTAGTGAGCTCCAGCCTCGGGAACCTGCCTTTGGGCGAGGGTGGGGGGGGAACTGGGGCAACTCAGCTGCCATCTGCCAGCTCTGGTGGTCTCTCCTCCCCGCAGTGCCTGTTCCTGGTGTGGTGCATGGCCCCCGTGACCTGGAACGGGTCGCAGGTGCTCTACCAGAACGTCATCCGGCCCTGCTTCCTCAGGCACCACCAGACCGTGGACAAAGTGCTGGGCAACCTCAGCACCCAAGCCCTGGACACGGCTTCCAGCGTCACCCGAGAAGGTAACGTGGGTCCCCACCGTCCCGCTCCACGTCCGGAGCAGGCATTTTTCCCCAGGGCACAGCTGGGATGTGGGACGTCCTCATGTTAACTACCACCAAGCCACCATCCCACCGTGACTGTGGGACGTGCTCTCACAGCCACAGCCCTGTCGCCCCGCGGTGGCTGGAGCCCAGTTTGGGGGGTGGGGGGGTTTCCTCTCTCCCCCCTCTCTGTAATTCTCTCTCTTCTCTTTGCTCCTCACACTCCAGTCCTGCACACGCTGATCAGCAGCAGAGCCCGGCTGGCGGCCGAGGTGGCACCGCAGCTCAGCCTCTCTGTATGTAACAGCCACGGTTCCCGCTGCCGCTGAAGGGAGAAGGGGGGCCCGTCCGGGCGTGAAACCGCCCCGTGGCTACCACCAGCTTGCTTGGGCTGGACACCCGCCACCTCGGTGCCATCTTGCAAGTGGCCACGGCCGCCTTGGCGCCGGCCAAAATGAGCAGACGCCGGGGTGGCTGGCGCGGGACGGTCCCTTTCTCCCTCGGCGTGGGTAGAGCAGGCGCTTTCTCTCCTCCTCTGTAGCCAGACACCCCCCCCCACCCTCCATAGTTGTGTGTCTCTTCCTTCGGCCTCGCCGTGTCTGTGTCTTCCTCAGCAGTTTGGGGTTCCCGGTTGAAGGCCCTGCCGGCCCAGTTGAAGGCTGCCGGGTGGCCGTTGACTCCCGGGGACGGGCCTTAACGTCACCCTCCTGTCTCCCACAGCCCCCAGAACAGCCCTGAAACTGGCAGAAGAAGTGGAGAAGAACAAGTGAGAAGGGTTCCCAGTCTCCCCAGTAACCCCAGTACCGGGAGCATGGGCCTGGGGCCGGGCCTGGGCCCCACAGTTCCTCCCCACACACACACACCAATAAACCCCCGGTGCTCTCTGAACCGTCTCTCCCGTGTGTGTTTCCCTGTGGGCGGCGGCTCCTTTAAGAGCGGGGTTGGGGAGGATGGAAGGAGGTGCGGCGCCTTTAAGACAGAAGGCGTGGCTGCGGGAAGGGAAGGGGGCGCGGTGTGATGACGTAGTTCCGGGGGAGCGCGCCGGAAGTGGGGTATGGGGAGGGGTGAGGTGGGTGAGGAGCGTGGCGGTGGGGTGTCTGTCTGTCCCGAGGGATCGGGGGTCTGTCTGTCTGTCTGTCTGTCTGTCTCGTAGTGGGCGGGGGAGGGCTCTGTCTGTCTGTCCTGGAGTAGGCGGGGGGGGGAAGGCCCTGTCTGTCTGTCCCAGCGGCGGGGTTTGGAGGCGGGGGGGATCGGTCTGTCTGTCCGTCCCAGGGGGATTTGGGGAAGGCTGGGGGTCTGTCCGTCCTGGAGTGGGCGGGGGAGGTCTCTGTCTGTCCCAGAGGTAGGGTGAGGGGGTCTGTCTGTCAGTCCGTCCGTCCGTCCCAGGGGGTTGGGGAGGGTGGGGGTTTGTCTGTCCATCCCGGATTGGACGGGAGAGGGCTCTGTCTGTTCCAGGGGCGGGGTTAGGGGGGGTCTGTGGGTCTGTCTGTCCATCCCGAAGTGGACGGGAGAGTATTCTGTCTGTCTGTCTGTCCCGGGGCAGCGGGGGGGAGGCTGTCTAATAGGCAAGGAGAGGGTGGTTGTTTGTCTGTTCGGGGGGCAGTGAAGGGGTCAGCCTGTCCGGGGAGGGATGGAGGGGGGTGGTGTCTGTCTGTCCATCTGTCTACGAGGCAATGAGAGGGCAGCCGTCCTTCCTGGGGCAGCGGTGGGATCTGTCTGTCTGTCTAGAAGAACAGGGGGGGGGAAATCAGTCAGTCTGTCTGGGAGGGGGCAGTGAGGGGGGTCTGTCTGTCCGGCGGGGTGGGGGCAGTAAGCAGGGATCTGTCTGTCTTGAGGACCCAGGGAGGGGTAGGTGTGTGTGTCTGTCTGAGGGGCAGCGTGGGGGGGGGCTGGCTGACTGGCTGCCCCCTCCTGACCACCCCCCTTCCCCCCCCCAGCCCCCGCACCTGAGCTCCCCCCGTGATGAGCTCCAAGACCAAGCGGGTGCTGCCCACCCGCCCCGAGCCTCCCAGCCTGGAGCAGATCCTGGCCGATGTGCGGGGCACCCACCCGGCCGACCCCGTCTTCCTCCTCCCTACCGAGCTCTGCCGGGACCACGACCCCTCCCCAGGTGAGCCCCGGGGACAGGGGGACAGCGAGGGGGATGGGGGGACTCCGGCAGCCCCACTGACCCCACACACGCCCTCCCCCCGGCTCTGCCCCCCCACCAGGCTCCCCCGGCTCCGGCAGGCAGGAGGCGGCCGCCGAGGAGAGGGAGCGGCTGTACCGGCAGAGCCGCTCCTACGTGGAGATGAACCAGCGGCTGCAGGCCTCCCGGGAACGGCTGCGGCAGCGGCGTGAGGAGCTGCGGGAGGCGGGGGCGGCGCTGGAGCGCGGCATCGCGGAAATGAGGCAGAAAGCGTGCTGAGGCCGGCGGCGCTCGGGACTCCTCTGCCCTGGACTACCACAGTTGCGGTTTCGCTTGCCCAAAGCAAGGGTAGAAACTTTGATTTCTGGGGAGGGGGGTGGAGCTGGCACGGCTGTGGTTTGCCAGCGACTCCCCGGACGTGCCAGAGTGCCAAGGCACCCCCGACCTTTCCCCGGGGAGTGGTGGGAGCTGCTCCCTGTGCCGGGGAGGGGCCTTCCAGGTGGACAGCTTCCCGGTGGGGGCAGGCAGAAGGGCTCGGTGCCCGGAGAACTGGGTGTCCTTGTCCCCCGTCCCCCCCCCCGGTGGGTGGCATGTCGTCTGCGCCCTCCCGCCGCGGCTTCACCTATGACTTCTCCATCTGGTACTGCCCCGAGGACGACCCCATCGCCTCCCGCATCTCGGAGCGCTTGAAGAGAGAGGGTTTTCGGGGCTACGCCGAGCACCAAGACCAGGTGGCCGGGGTGTGCGTCATCCAGACGGCCGTCGAGGTCATCGAGGCCAGCCGGGTGGCCATCCTCCTCCTCTCCGCCAAGTCCCTGGGCGACCCCTGGTGCCAGCGCGTTTCCCAGTGGAACCTGGGTCACACCATCCGCAGCCAGGGCACCAAGATGATCCCCGTCTACGTGGGCGTGAAGAAGGCCCAGGTGCCTCCCTTCCTGCAGCACCTCATCGAGCTGGAGTACCAGACCGAGTTCTTCTTCGACAGGCTGATGAGCAGCCTGCGGGCGTCCCGCTCCGCTGCCAGCAAAGCCAGGCCTTCCTCAGCCCCCAAAGACAAGAGCTGAAGGACCCCCGGGGGGTGGGGGGCTGTTCTTTCAGCCTGTTTGGGGACTGGGGACTGTACTTTTGGCCTGTTTGGGGACTGGGGACTTTTTTCAGCCGCTTTTTGGAGTCAGGGGCTGGTTTTGCCGCTCATTTTGGAGCTGTGGGCCAGTTTTGCTGCCTGTTGGGGGGCCAGTGGCCCCACAGCCATGGTGACCAGAGCGGAGTTGTCCCGTCCTGCTAATAAAGGGGGTGGGAACGGGTCACCCCGGTGCTGGGGATCGTCACAAATCTCATTAAAAACCCCTTCTGGGGAGAACTGAAGATGCCACTTTCTGTCCCCACGTCACTTACCGAGCAGGAGACGAGGGCGAAACCCCAGGGAGCCGTGGTGTCACTGTGGGTGGTTTTACACCCCCCCCAGGTGTTCGTTGTGCCCTGCGGGTGCCTCTTCCCCTTCCTGCCCCCCCCTTCGCAGGCATCTGTGCCCCCGGCACCACTGTCACACGTGGGGTGGGACGTCTGCCGCTGCAGGGGCTCGGTGTGGGGCGCAGGCAGAGTCGTGTCACCGTCGCAGAGGGACACGGAGCTCACGGGGGCTGCCACCCGGCGAGAGATGGGGACAAGGGGCCACCTGGGGCTGCTGCTGCTGCTGACCCTGCCTTTGGTGGGGCTGGGTGAGCTTCAGGGTGGCCAGTGGGGTCTCAACATCGCTGGCCGGGGCGGGGTGACAGTGGGCTTGTAGGGATGGGGTTACTGGATGCACTGGGGGGGGACAGGAAGGGAGTGGCTGGGGACCCCCAGTGACCTCTCTGGCAGGATGGGGACGGTCTCTCCTCTCCCCGGCAGCGAGGGGCTGGCTCCAGCCGTCGGTCATCGGGGGGCACGAGGCCAAACCCCACTCCAGGCCCTACATGGTGTTCATCCAGTTCAAGGGGGCTGGTGCCTGCGGGGGGGCCCTGCTGCACAAGCGCTGGGTGCTGACGGCCGCCCACTGCCTCCCCCAAGGGTGAGTCCAGAGCGGCCCCATCCTGCCCGGTGCAGGGGACAGGGGGGGTTCAGCTGGGTTCCCGGTGGCCGCCACCACGCTCCCGCTGACACCGGCTCCCGCTATGGGGCAGGAGGAGGGCCGTGGGGACGGCGGTGGTGGGGCTGCACAGCCTGCGGGATCGTGGCAGGGACACGCAGAGCTTCTCCATCCGGGCAGCCTGTCCCCACCCTGGATACGACCAGCTGACGATGGAAAATGACCTTCTCCTGCTCCAGGTGGGGCTTGGGCCGGCCGTGGGGAAGGGGAGGGCTGGCCGTGGGGCTGGAGGAGCGTTGGTGGGGGTGAGGGGGGGGCTGATGGGGTTCACGCCACCCCGGTGCAGCCGCCCTCGTAGCCAGAGCCAGGAGCTGGGTGACATTTCCTCTTCTCGCCTCCGAGCGCTTTCACACCTCGGTGACATCTCCCCGCTGCTCAGCTCTCCCCCCCTCTCCCCGCCCACCCCCTGCCATGGCGGGGTGCTCCCTTCCTGGCCCCCCCCGCCCCCTTCCCGGGGTTGTAGTGGGGAAGTCTGACGCTGTCTCCCCCCCCTCCCCACCCGCAGCTGGAGGGGTCGGTGAGGAAGAGCAGGACGCGGCGGCTCATCGGGCTGATGGGGCGGGAGCCGGCGGTGGGGGCCACCTGCAGCCTGGCAGGGTGGGGGGCCCTCGGGGACGGGAAGCTGTCCCCGAGGCTGCAGGAGCTGGAGGTGGAGGTCCTGGACCCACGGATGTGCAACAACAGCCGCTTCTGGAACGGTGGGATCGCCCCCACCATGATCTGCTTCCAGGGACGCCAGGGGAGGTCCGGACCCTCCAAGGTGAGGAGTTGAGGGGGGTGGGGAGGGGGGGGTCCAAGGGTTTTGCACGGGGAGCAACCAGCCAGAAAACTCTGCCCCCCCCCACCCCGTGAGCCACCATTCCTGGGCATAGGGGACAGCGGGGAGGATGCTCGCCCCGAGCAGAGAGGTGAGATGCCCCCCCTCGGCCATGGCAAGGGTGGGGGTCCCTGGACTCCCTACTGTCACCCCCCCACCCAGGGTGACTCCGGGGGCCCCTTGGTGTGCGGGAAGCGTGCGGCGGTGGCCGGCGTTCTCTCCTTTAGCAGCCGGAACCCCACCGACCCGTTCAAGCCTCCGGTGGCCACCTCGGCCGTGAAACACAAGAAATGGATCCAGAAAACGCTGCGAAGGGGCTGCGGCTCCCCCCGGCCCGGGGGGGCGGGACAGAGAGACCCCCCCGTCCTATTTACACAGGTTGGCTTTTAATTCTTAACACTGTCCAGAGTCTCGGTAAAATTAACATCCTTAGTACATACATACAGCGACGGGGGGAGCGGGGCTCGGCGGGACCCCGGGGGGGCTGAAGCCGGTGGGCACGTGTGGGGCAGAAAAGGGTGAGAGAGGGGCTGGCTGGTGGGGCTTGAACCCGGGGCCGAGCCTGTGGGGAAATGCTGGTCCTCCTGGCACGTCCCATGCTGGGTTGTGACACTCAGGAGTGGGGACACGCGTTGCCCCCCCAGGGGACTTTGCCCCCTTTTTTGTCAGCCCTTGTCCCAGACCCCTCTGGCTGCAGCCCCTCAGCCGCTGCCGGAGATGAGGTCCCCGGCGGGCACGTCCCCACCTCCCTAGGGACCCCCATACCTGTCCCCATGTCCCTGGTGCACGTCCCTGGGGACCCCTCTGCCTGTCCCCACAGCCCTGGTGTCTCCCTGGTCTCCGTCTGTGCCCCCATGGCCCTGCTGTGTGTCCCCACACCCCCACTGTGACTCCCCAGAGCCCCTCGCTATGTCCCCACAGCCCCCTGGGCGTCCCCCTGTGTCCCCTGCATGTGTCCCCATGGCCCGTCCTGTCCCCGCCATGGCGGGGGCTTGTAGGTCACCCCATCCAATATCCAAAGCAGGCAATGGGCCATAGGGTGGGAGGACCAGGAGACACCCCTGGGGCTGGGGAGCATCCAGGGGAAATCGGGGACCACCTGGATCGGGGGGGGGGGGGTTGTCCCTCCGCAGCCTGTCCCCCCCCTGCACAGCCCCGTCTGGATGCGGGGGCCTGGCTGGCAGCAGGAGCGGGGTGTCCCCGGTGCTTTGGGGTCAGGAGCCCCCCTGCTCATGGGCGTAATCCACTCCTGGATGGACTCGTGTCCACGGGGACACACCGAGGTCCTCGCTGTGAGCCGGGATGGGGGGTTTCCACCCCGGGGGCGGGAGGCTGGGGGGCTGCGGGGGGGGGAGCGAGGGGTCCCAGACCCTTCCCCAGGGGTTGGGCACCCCAGTGCCAGCTCAGCACCCCGTCCCCTCCCAGGGCAGCCCCCCAGCCCCGTGACACCACCCTGCGAGCAGCTCCCCCAGGACGAGCCCGTCGGGACCCCAGCCACCCACCAGCGAGCTCCTTCCACGCCTTTTCCACCCAAAACCAGCTTGAACCAGTGCAAGCACCACAGCTGCGAGTTACCCGTTAGTGATTAGCCGCACGCCTTAATTAGGAGCCTCCAGCAGCATAAAGGGGGGGATCCCAGCCCCGTCTCTCCCTGCCTTGGCCCAGCCATGTGTTCCCTCCCCCTCGTTAATAAACGAGCCGGTGTTGGTGCCGAGACGAGCTGACGAGTGCGGTGACACCTGGCATCTGGACCAGCCCCTGGTTCAGCCTCTGCCCCACGTGGGTGAGCGGGATGGGGGGGGACATGGGGACACAGCCCTCCTCAGCTTGTCCCAGGATGTCCACCAGCGGGAGGATGAGGCCACCGAGGCTCACCCCAGGTTGGGACAGCAGCCCCAGCGTGTCCCCCCCGGCTCTGCCCAGTCCTCGGCACTGGGAACCGTGGTGCTCTGGCACAGCAAGACCCCAGCCGGGGCAGGCAGCGGGTTGGGGTGACTCACTGGGGTGACTCACCGGTCCCCAGCTGTCCCATGTCACCGTCCCATGTCACCGTCCTCCCCTCCCAGCACAGTCCTGACCATCTCCCATGGGGCAGGGGAGGGGGTCCCAGGACCCTCGCTGGGGGGGGTCCATGGGCAGCAGCTGCTCAAGCCTGAATTTTCTCCACCGCCTTGTCGGCCACCGCCGTCACCGCCATGGGGCTGGGGACGTAGTTGAAGGGGGTGACGCGGGCGGCTCTGCTCGGGGAGCCGTGACGGCTGGCGGGGAAGGTCCCGGCCGGCGCCTCGTGGCCGAAGGAGATGGGCAGCGTGGCCTTGGTGGGGGCCGGGGCTTCGCCGTCGCAGGCGGCTCGGGCGCTGGGGGGTCCCTCGCGGGTCTCCAGGGTGGGAGAGGTGCTGGAGTTGGTCTTGGCGGTGGAGAAGTCCTCGGTCTGCACCACGGCGTCGCTGGTCTTCCTGGGGCCGGGGGTGCCGGGGCGCTCCTCCTCGCCGTCACCCGCCAGCGGCAGGGCGGAGGAAGGCAGGGTGCTCTTCAGGATGTGGGGGATGTCTTCGTCCCGGATCCTCCGCCACGTGCCCTTCATCATCACCGCCGGTGGCTTCGCCGGCTGCCCGCTGGGCGCCGTCTCCGTCGGCTGCTGCTGCTGCTGCCGCCGCGCCGAAGCCTCGGAGCGGGTGGAGAGGATGGAGGAAGGGCTGCCCGTCCTCCTCCCCACGCTGATGTTGGGGGAAGATGAGTACCTCTTGAAGGGCTCGGGCGCGGGGATGCTGGTCTTCACCGGCAGCCGGGACGGGCTCTCCGAGCTGGTCCTCCGCGGCGGTTTGGCCCCAGCGGCCACTTTGCCACCGGGCTGGAGCCTGGGGGCGAGTGGCCGTGGGCTGGGGGCGGCCGTCTTGGCCGCCTTGAGCTCCTCGCAGCGGGAGGAGCAGAGGAAGACGGCGGGGAGGGCGGCGCGGCTGCGCTGCGGGGAGGCACGGCGAGGCGGTGGGGCCGGGGAGAGCTCGGCGCGGTGCCGGAGCAGCAGGCTGGAGGATTCCTTGATGAAGGTGAGCTGGCGCAGGAAGCCGGAGCGATCCGAGTCGCTCCCGCTGGAACGGGCGGAGGACATCCGCACCAGGTTGAGCCGGCCGCCCCCGGCCCCGCCGCCACGAGCCTTGGCACCGTCCACCCGCTCCTCCAGCACCGGCATGGCCCCCCGGCCCGGCAGCACCTTCCTGCTGGGCTTCTGCATGAAGGGGATGCGGACGGGCGACTTCTGCGTCTTGGATTGCCTGGGGGCTGGAGATTTGGGGGCTGGGGCTCTGGCCGGGGGTCCCGTCGGGGAGGGGGAGCCCCCCGCCTTGCCGGTGGCCGGGGGAGCCTGCTTGGCGAGCTGGGAGGGGGACGGCAGCTTCTTGGGGGCGTGCTGGGAGGGGGTGGAGGTGCGGGAGGAGCCTGAGGAGGGGGGTCCCTTGCCGATGCGGGCGGGGGGCGTCGTGCTCCTCTTGGGCAGCGCCATGTCCCCCGTTTCGGGGGCTTTGCCCAGGCGGTGCAGGCTCCGCGAGCGCTGCTGGCTGAGGGAGAGGTTCTTGGCCGGGGGAGCCTCTGGCTTCGCCGCGGGGCTTTTCTTGGGGGTGGCCCGCGGGCTGGGGGCGTCCTTGGCCATGCTGGGCATGTAGATGACAGTCCTGCCGCGGAAGACCACGGGCAGGTTGGGCACGGGTTTGGTGGGCGCCGGGCTCCTCTCTGCCCTGGCGTTGCCACGGCCGGCGGGACGGGCGGCCGGCGCGTCCTTCCTCTCGGGGCGTCCCTTGCTGTGCTCCCTTCTCGCCGCGTCCCTGCCGGCCAGGCTGCCGGCCCGGTTCTTCTCCTGCCTGCCCAGGGAGAGCTGGAGGGTGGAGCCCACCGAGAGCCCCGATACGAAGGAGAGGATGGAGTCGGACTCGGAGGAAGGCTCCCGGGAGAGGGAGGCGGCAGCCTGGTGCAGCCAGGTGACGATGGAGTTGGCACCCTCCTGGATGGCTTGCCACTCCACGCTGTCCAGGTCGGAGCCCCGGTCGGAGCCGGCGTCCTCGGCGGGGTGATGTCTCACCTCTGCCTTCTGCTCCCTCCCGACGGTGGCCGGTGGCTTCTGCTTGCGCTCCGCCGTCCTCCGGCGAGCCGAGGGCCGCCGGCGCTTGGGCATGGCCGAGCCGATGCACTTCTGCAGCAGGTCATCCTCCGAGTTGAGGCTGGGGGAGCCCCCCTGTGCCTGCCCCACCGCCGTGGCCGACCGCAGCCGGGGGGCTTTGCCGCAGGGCTGGCCCCGCTCCTCGCCGTCGGAGAGGTTGGCGTCGCTCAGGGAGCTCATGGAGGAGCTGAGGGAGTAACATGGCGGCGTCTCGTCGGTGATGAGGTTGTTCTGTGGTTTCGCCGATCGGGGACCGGGCTCGGGATCGCTCCGGGGGAGGGAACCGCCCCAACGCTCCCTCCTGGGTGCCCGGCCGGGCTGGGGTCTGCTGCCGCCGGACACCCCCCTGCCCGCCTCGGGCAGCTCATCCGAGTCCTGCTCGTAGAAGCAGTAAACGGCTTCCTCGGTCGGGGTGGTGTGGCAGAGCGACTGGAAGGCCACCCCGTCCTCCTGGGGAGCGTCCTTCCTCCCGGGGGGGCCGCCGCTCCTCCCCACCTCCAGCTCCAGACTGGGGCCGCTCTTCGGGGGGATCTGGCCCCTCTTTCCCTCCCCGCGGCTCGAGCCCGGTTTCCCTCTGCAGGCCGAGCTCAGCCGGGCGGGCGCCGAGCTGCCGGAGGCGGCTCTCCTGGCCGGGATGGTGCCGGCGTTGCCCACCTCGCGGTGGCCATCGGGCACGACCCCCCCTGACCGCCCCGTCCTCGGGCGGCGGGGGTGCTCGGCCTCCTCGCCGGCCGGGTAGCGGAGGGTCTCGTCGCTCAGGGAGGCGGCGCTGGAGAAGTTGACGGGGGTCCCGTCGGCCGAGTCGGTGAAGGAGTCGTCGTCCTTGAGGAGGTCGCGGGCGGTTGTCCGCAGGTGCTTGGGGACGCCGGGGTGCGGGTGGGCTGGCACCAGCATGTAGACAGGGACGTGGACCGGCTTCTTCGTCTGGGGGTGCAGGACCTGGCCGGAGAGGAGGGAGGTCTTCACCTTGCGGAAGCGGGAGGGCATGGCCGAGCTGATGCACTCCTTCAGGATCTCGATGTCGTCGTCGTCGGGGGGCTCGGGGCGCTCGGCCCGTCGCCGGCCCTCCAGGTGCCGCTCCTCCCGCCGCTCCTCCCGCTTCTCGTGAGCCACGAAGTTCAGGTTGTTCTTCTCCGGGAAGGTGGGCATCAGCTTGAGCTCCACGTCCTTCTGGACGTAGTGCTCGTGGAGGGGCAGGGCGCTCAGGCTGGAGGCACAGGAGAAGTTCTCGTTGGGTTTTTCCACCGTGAAGTAGACCATGGAGTCCAGGTCCTGGGGCAGCTGGAAGCGCTCCTTGAAGTCGGTGATCTCCATGAACTTCTTGACGTTGTTCTCCCACTGGATGTTGAACTGGCTGGTCTCCTTCTCCGGTTGGCAGCCCACCTCGAAGAGGGGTGTCTTGCTGCGGCTGGGCGGCATGGTCTGCCCGGGGCTGTCGGGCAACTCGCTGGGACTGATGGTGCCGCTGATCATCTCGCTGCACGGGTCGCTCTGGATGGAGCTGGCGATGGAGGGGCTCTCGAAGCTGCCCAGGGAGCTGACGGAGCTGCAGCGGCTCATCACCAGTGGCGTCTCCTGGATGTAGTTCTCCGAGGAGCTCGAGGGCGTGTGGTCCTCCTGGCGCGACGGTGACGTCTCCCGCAGGAAGACCTTGTCGCGCTTCGGGAAGGGGATGGTGATGGGCTGGGAAATCCCCACTGGGGTGGCCAGACCCGGATCCGCTGCCTTCTCCTTCTCCTGACTCCCATCCTCACCTTCCCCATCCCCTTCCTCCATCTCCAGGATCTCCAGGGAGGAGTCACTGTCCAGGTCGTTCTCGCTGTGGCTCTGCCCATCCAGCACGTTGTCGGCAGAGGAGAGGGAGGAGAGGGAGCTGCACCGGGAGAAGCAGATGGGGGTGTCCTCCACCGAGTACTTCTGCACGGACTCCTGCTCGGCCGCGGCTGGTGGGTGGGCAGGCAGCTTCTCCGGGATCTTGCTGAGGGTCTCGGCTGTCTGCAGCAGCGTGGGGGGCAGCCAGGCTTGTTTTCTGCCCAGAAGCGAGGGGTGGTGGCCAGTGCCGGTGGCCGCACTGCTCTTGGCCAGGCTTTCGAGCAGGGGGACATGCTGGTAGGATGGGGACAGCTTGATGGTGCGGACCTGGGGGTCGGGGGAGACCTTGCTGCCTGTCTCCTTCTTCCACTCGGGCTCCTTCTCCAGCGCCTTGGGGCTGGGGAAAGTCACCGTCTTCTTGGCCCGTTCAGGGAGGTCTCGTTGCTCCGGCTTGTCCGGCTCAGCCTGATTTCTGCCCTTGAGCAGGGGGGGCTCAACCCGCTCCGGTTTGCCCCCCAGGATGCTCTTGAGGTCCAGCCGGCTTGGCCGCTTCTGGTAGCGCTGCAGCTCGTCCCGGTAGTCGAGGAAGGTGGCCCTGGTGCAGGGCTTCATGTGCTCCTTGGTGCAGTAGCCGTCGCTGGTGCTGCCGCTGTTGAGGCTGTCGTTGGACAGGCTGGTGTAGGTGGTCTTCAGCCGCAGCAGCGTGTGCGCCCGGCTCAGGCTCTCCCTCTTGGGGAAGCCACCGGCATCCGAGAGGCGACAGGGCGAGCAGGACTGGGCACGAGCCTCGTGGACCTCCTCGGGGCCGTACTGCCAGTCCAGGCAGTGGTCCTCCGAGCTGAGGCTGAAGCTGTCATCTGAGGAGGTGTGCATGGTGGAGATGTCCTCCACCAGCTTGTCGATCTTGGCCACCGTGCTGGAGATCTTGTTGGCCAACTTCTCGGCGGCCAGCGAGACGTCATCCTCCGGCAGCGGCGGCTTCTTGGGCTCGGAGGGTTTGCTGCTGCCGTCCTTCTCCGGCTCCGGGCATCGCCTCTGTGCCAGCGCCCGGGGCAGCGCCTGCCCCTGGAGGAAGGAGGAGTTGAGGAACATGGAGAGGACGGAGGCGCTGGCCGTCTCCACGCCGGTGGAGATGTTGGGCACCTCGTCATCGTCGAAGCAGCCAGAGTCGGAGGCGTAGTCCTTCACCAGGCTCTCCATGTGCCGCGCTGGCTTCTTGGCGCTCTGGCTCTTCAGGCTCTGCTTCTCCATGGTGTCGAAGGTCTCGGCCAAGTGCTTGGCATCCAGCTCGGCCTCCAGCGCCTTCTGCTTGCGCATGTAGAGGGAGGGCATGCAGGAGCCCGGCGAGACCACGGCCGTGTCCTTGTACTTGGGGGGCCGGTTGGTGAGGAGGTTGCGGAGGGCGGCCGCGCTGCCCATGGCGATCATCTTGTGCTTGGAGTGGATGAGGTTGCGCAGCATGCTGACCGCCCCCAGGTCCCACAGCAGCTCCTGGTCGCGGGGGCTGCGGGCGGAGAGGTTCCAGAGGGTGCCGCAGGCGTTGCTGACGATGGTGAGGCTGTGCGAGCGCAGGTGCTGCAGCAGCGTCTGCAGGCAGTTGTGGTCCCGGAGCACTTGCCTGCAGGACAAGGTCGGGGGGGGGGACACCCAGCCCTCAGCATGGTCACAGAATGATATGGGGTTGGGAAGGGACCTCTGGAGATCAGCTCCTTCCAACCCCCCGCCCCCCGCCAAAGCAGGTCCCACAGGGGGGGGTTGGAATGTCTCCAGAGAAGGAGACCCCACCACCTCTCTGGGAAGCTCTTCCAGGGCTCTGCCACCCTCACAGCAAAGAAGTTCCTCCTCGTGTTTAGGTGGAACTTCTTATATTCAAGTTTGTGCCCATTTCCTCTTGTCCTGTCCCTGGGCACCACTGAGAAAAGACCATCCCCATCCTCCTGACACCCCCCCTTTGAGTATTTACAGGCATTGAGCAGATCCCCCCTCACTCTGCTCTTCTCCAGACTAAAAAAAACGGTCCCTGACCCCCTCCCCGGCACCGAGCCCACCCCAAGGCCACCTCACCTGTAGTCCTCCCGCGTGGCGACCAGGCTGGAGACGTTCCTGAGGATGCCACCGCCGCTCTCGATGATGGCCAGCGAGTTGCTCTGGCACTTGTAGGTGAGGGTGCTCACCAGGAAGCCCAGGGCTCCCTCCACCCCGCAGATGGCCGCCTTGTTCTCCGTGCTGTGCGCCGACAGGTTCCACAGCGCGCTCAGGACGCTCTTCAGCGTGGATTCCTGTCCCAGGGACACGCACAGACACCCCCCCCCCTCCGGTTACCCCCTTCCTCCATCCGGACACCCCGGTGCCCATTCCCCCCCCCCCCCCCCAACCCCGGTGCTCACCTTGCCGGCGTGCAATGCGCACCGCATCAGCCCCGTCACGCTGCCCACCTCCCGCAGCACCTTCTTGCTGTTGATGTCAGCCCTCCAGGAGAGGTTCCTCAGGATGCTGGAGACCACCTGGGAGGGCAGAGTGGGGGGTGGGGTGGGTGTGGGAACCCATCCCCTGGGGACCCCCCCCCTAACACTCCACCGGTACCCACCTGGTGGAGCTCCTCGCTGTCGGAGCCCAGCTGAGCCACCATGGCCTCCATGCAGCCCCGGCGGGAGCACAGCGTCGCCTGCGGGGAGGATGAGGATGGTGAAGGCAACGCCGTGGGGGGGGGGGGGGGGGGGGGGGGGGGGGGGGGGGGGGGGGGGGGGGGGGGGGGGGGGGGGGGGGGGGGGG
>JAOQGH010000014.1:3597896-3629410 GCA_025769975.1 Gallinago jamesoni | reverse complement strand
GGGGGGGGGGGGGGGGGGCACCCTTCTCCGCGACCTGGGGGGGGGCAAACACACACAGATCGGGGTCCCCCCGGTCTCATCCAACCCCCCCCGGTCGCATCCAACCCGGCACCGCACCCCGATCCCCCCCCCGGCCCGGCGGGGCCCCCCCTGATCCCGCCGCGCAGCCCCTCCCGAGCCCCCCCCCCCATCATCCCCGGTGGCTGCAGCGGCCGGGACCCCCGGGGGGGTCGGGAGGTACCGGGAGGGGGGTACCGGGGGGGGGGAAGGTGCGTCCGTACCTCATCCCCGGCGGCGGCGATGCGGAGCTGGGCGCGGAGCCGGCGCGGTCCCGAGCAGCCGCATCCCGCCTCCGCCCCCCCCCCGCAACCCCCCCCGCCGCTCCCGGTCGGGATTTTCCAGCGGCGCGGTTGGAGGGGGCTCCCCGCGCTCCCCCCAGCCCCCCCCCCGGGCTCATGGAGGATCAGGGAGGGAAGGAACCCCCCCCCCCGCTGCCCGTGGAGGTCTCCACCCCACCCCCCCCACCCCGACTCTATTCTAAGCCCCCCCAAAGCGTTGGGGGGTGCAGGATTTGCCCCGTTCCCTCTGTTCTGGGGGCAAATCCCCAGATTTTGTGGCCCCCCCCAAGATGTGGGATCCCCCCCACACCTCCCCAGCACCATCCGGGGCTGTCACCGTGCTCTGGGGGGGGCCATCCGTGGGGAGGGGGTCACTCTGCCCGGTTCAGGGCTGAGCCCTGTGGCCCCCCCAGGGCGAACAGGACCCCTGGTCAATGAGCCCCCCACCCCCAGCACCGAGTGGGGCAAACGTGCCCCCCCCCTCCCGGGTTCATCCTGCCATGGCTGTCACCTGCACCGTGCCACATGCACCCCGAGGCCACTGTCACCCACCCCCTGGCTGTGGGGGGGGGGGGTCCCAGGGGTTCACCCACAGCCCCCACCAGGCCCAGGGACCCCAGCCCTGTGTGTGTCCCCCCCCCCACACCCCCACCAGCGGGGGCTGCACCAGGATGCGTGGGACAAAAGGGACACAGAGCCCGGTGACACCAGACACCCCCCCCCCCAGGAAGGACAAACGGCCCTGGTGCTTGTGGCACCCCCCGGGGAGGGGGGGATGGGGCTGGAGCACGTTTAAGTGACCCCCAAAGACCCCCCCCCAAGTGACACCAAAACACCCTCAGAATGAGCCAAAACTGTCCCCCGAGCCTGGCGTGTCCCCAAGGCTCCCCCCCCCCCGCCATCACCCTCCCCTTCTCCGGTGTCACCAGGGGGGCTGCTCCCTCCCGGTGCAACGGGGGTGAGACCCCCGGTGTTTGTCACCCGTGGGACACCGTGGATGGGCCACTGACCCCCCCCCAAAGGTCACGGGGTCTCCCCCAGTACAGGTTGTGCCAACACCGGGGCAGGATGGCGGTGTCGGGGTGACAGCAGGGACCAAAGCTCCGGGGACGGATCCTCCACCGTGTCCCGAGTGCTCCCCCCACGGGAAACGCTCCCCCCACGGGAAACGCTCCCCCTGCCCGGCCCAAGCCGTGCCCCACCCTCCCCCTGCCCCAAAATCTTCAGAATCCCACCTTTAAGATGAAAAAATGGCCATTTGGGGTCTTGGCTCCTGCCCCCCAGGAGAGGGGCTGCGTCCGAAGCCGTGGGTCCCCCCCTCGATGGCTTCCCCCCCCCCCCGCGGCTGAGCCCAGGGAATGCCAGGGATGGAAATCCCTTCCCAGCAAAGAATTCCAGGAGGAAATCTCCTTCCTCGGATGAAGCCCCGGGAGGAGCAGCCGCTCACCGCGTGCGTTTGCCAAAAAAAACCAAGGGAAACCTTGAGGAAAAACATCAAACCGTCACCAAGAGTGAAGAGTTCTTCTTAACACCTGCCCCCCCCCCGGCCCCCCCCCAACCCCAGGAATTCTGAGGCCGGAGAGGGACGTGGGGGAGAAATTTCTTTATTTACAGGTAGAAAAGGCCCCCACCCCCCCGTGCAGCTCTACTTGAGGGGGATGAACCTGGAGGAGTGGGTGGCGCCGATGCCGGGGCGACCGTGCTTCACCGGCTTGTAGGTGATGGAGAACTCCCCCAGGTAGTGACCGATCATCTCGGGCTGGAGAAGACAGGAGACAGCGGCGTTGGGGACAGCGGGGACAGTCACCATCCTCAGGGAACCGAGGCACTGCCAGGTTCCCTCTGCCCCCGAGCCCCCCCCCACCGGCACCGTGCCCCCCGGCAGAGGGGACACCGAGCTTTTGGTGTCACTTTCAGGTTGGATTTAAGGCCAAGGACAATGCCATTTAATGCCGCCAGCGGGATCAGGTGACACCCTCCCACCCCCAGGATATTCCACTCCCAGGAAAACCTCCGGGATCCATTTCATCGGAAAATGGCACAACTGGGGAGTTGGGGGGAGGGAGGGCACGGCCATGGCCCCCCCCCCAGAACTGCAGCACCCCCTGCTCACACCAGCCACGCTATTCGGTTGCTCCCACCCTGCACCGAAGCCTCATGAGGCCTCGAGACCCTCCTGAACCCAAGATGGACGTTTCTGGGGGTCCCTCAGGGGCAGGTCTGCTCCAAGCAGGAGCCTGGACCCCCCTCCCCCTCCTCAGCCCCAGGGTGACACCAAACATTAAACAATTCACGGGGTCAGGGAGCTCCAGGACCCGGCTCCGGGGACACGGCAGGGACACCTCACCTTGATCTCCACCTGGTTGAAGGTCTTGCCGTTGTAGACGCCCACCATGCTGCCCACCATCTCGGGGAGGATGATCATGTCCCTCAGGTGGGTCTTCACCACCTCGGGCTTCTCCATGGGGGGCGCCTCCTTCTTGGCCTTGCGCAGGCGTTTGAGCAGGGAGTGCTGCTTGCGGCGCAGCCCCCGGTTGAGGCGCCGGCGCTGGCGGGCGCTGTACAGCTGCATCAGCTGCTCGCTGGGAGGGGGGGGACAGAGAGAGTGAGACCCCAGCCCCTCCCCCGGGGACCCCACACCCACTCGGGATCACAGAAGGGATAGAGCTGGAAGGGACCTTAAAGATTATCTTGTCTCCCCCCACCCCGCCCTGGGCAGGGACACCTCCCACCAGCCCAGGTTGCTCCAAGCCCCCTCCAACCTGCCCTTGAACCCCTCCAGGGATGGGGCAGCCACAGCTTCTCTGCCCAACCTGTTCCAGGCTCTCACCACCCTCCCACCAAACAACTTCTTCCCCCCATCTCAGCTCCATCTCCCCTCTTTCAGGGTCCAACCCTTCCCCCTCATCCTAGGCCCCCCCCCCCCCAGCTTTCCTGGAGCCCCTTGAGGGACTGAAAGAGGTTCTAAGGTCCCTTCTCTTCTCCAGGCTGAACCCCCCCAACTCTCTCAGCCCCCCCGCACCCAGCAGAGGGGCTCCAGCCCTCCCAGCATCTCCGTGCCCCCCTCGGCCCCTCTCCCACGGGTTACACCGGGGGTCCCACCTCAAAGAACCCCCGCGGTTTGGGTGTAACCCTCAAACCCGGGCAACAGCCCAGGGAGGGGGGTGCAGCACCCAGCGAAACACGGGTCACCACAGCCCTTTAATGCCGCCCGAGGGGAGGGTGACGGCCCCGGTGCCCGTTCCCGGTCTTACTAGGACATGTCGAGGAGCTGGTCCAGGTCCACCCCCCTGTAGGTGAATTTGCGGAAGGTTCGTTTCTTCTTCTGCTCCACCTCCGCCTGCAGCGGCCGCGCCGGGGAGAGGGGGGGGTCAGGGCTGCCAGGAACCCCGTTCACCCCCCAGGACCCTCCGTCCACCCCGCTGGCACCCCCGTCCACTCCCCCGGCACCGAGCTCCGCCGGTACCGAGCCCCGCCGGCCGCCCCTCCTGCCCCGCCGGGCCCCCTCCGCGCTGAGGCCTAGCACGGCTTAGGCAGCCTGTGCCCCGGCAGGGCCCTAGGATCGCCCCCCCTCCGCCCCCCAGGGAGAAGCCGGCACCGCCCCCGCCGGCAGCGGCTCCCCCCAGCCCCTCACGGCCGCCCCCGCGGCGGATGGAGCCCGATGGCCGCCCCCGGTGCCGCCTCCCGCACCCACCATCTTGGCCGGGTCTCCTCGGAAAGGGCCGCGGCGGGGCCGGAAGGGGCAGATCTCGCGAGAGCGGGGACTGAGGCGGAAGCGGAAGGAAGCCCCGGCCGCGCTTCCGCCCTCACTCCCCTTAAAGGGGCCGCGCCAGGAGCAGGGAGGGCTCACGGTCACCTCCACCACCGCTGTCGCCACACCGGGATGGCCCCGAGTGTCCCTCACCCGGCCCTGGAGCTGTGGAGGAAGGGCTGAGCGAGAAAGGGCACGACTTGATCGCAGTGAGCAGCCCTGGCTTTGGCTCAGGCGAGGGCCTGAACTGTCCTCGACAGTTACTAAAAGAGGAATTAAGAGCCGCGCAACTCGTTTTGGGGAACTCAGTGACAAAGAAGGAGGAAACCCTGCTTCGCGGGGACAGCACCCTTGCACCAGTCAAGCTATGGGCAAAGGCACGTGGACAAAGCCTGTATACCCACCAAATCGCTAACGCGTGTGCCTATTGGATAGATATATAGACTCTAAAAGCTTGAATAAAAGAAGAAGGATCATACATTGAGACTCCGTCGTTACTCTGGGCCCATCTTCCCACTCCGACAAAGAGCCGCTCATCTCATGGGAAGGCAGCGACCTTCATCCTCCAGTGGTTGGATCTTCATCTTCCCACGACGGACCTTCCATCTTCTGCTGTCCTCCTGCTCCCCTCAGGAGACGGGCACCTTCTCCAGCTGTGAGCGGTGGTTCGAAGCAAGGACAGACCCTGCAGACAAAGCTGGAGAGCAGGATGGGTGACAAGGCCACCCAGATGCCACCCAAGGTGCCTTCTGTGTCCCATCCCAAGGACATTGCTCTCCACCAGGCTCTGACCCCGCAGTTCCTGGGGCTGCAGAGAAGCTCCGTCTCCTCTCTGGGCTCGTCCCTGGGCAGGGATGAGTTTGGGGTGGATGTAAGGGCTGGATGAGCTGGTTGTGGGCAGAAGGTGTCTGTCTCCAAAGCCTTTTCTCAAAGAAGAGCTTGAAAGGCAGCAGAGTAGGGACGAGTCTCCTTCCACTGGTCCTGCATTACACCATGTCACCTGGGGAGCTGCTCCGGCAGGGAAGCTCCACAGGCTCCGTGCTCCTGGAAGTAATGGAGCGAGGAGCCTGAGGATTCCCAGGGAGCAGAACCAGCACCATCCACAGAACCCGCGGGAGAACCCCCAGAACTCACCACAGTCCCTCCCAGAGGAACCCAGCGACCTCCCACACCAGGGACACGTCCCCAGCACCACCTCATGCTGAGCAAGGCCACCTCCACCCCGGTCAAGGGTCTTCTGAACCGGGAACAGCACACTACCCGCTCCTGCACAGTTAAGGCCTATTAACAGTGATTAAGGAGAGCAGGACTAACGAGCACAGCTGGGCACCCACAGCACACACACACCCCCCAGAGAAGGGTCCTTGGAGCAGGTGAGGTTTTGAGCCAGCAGCTTAACTCTACCTGAGACCAACACTGAAGAGCCCAGTCGAATAGTTAGACACCAATCTACATCATGAGACCTTCATAAATCCATGTTTTACCCGTTTTATGCTGCTCTGAGCAGTGACAGAGAAGAAAAAAAAAAAACAAAAAAGGAGGTAGAGGGTAAGGAGACCAACCCCAGGCAGTGAGAGTGCAGTCACTGCCTCAGGACAGGCTCAGGAAGGTGACCCCCGAGGAAGCACCACATCTTGTCACCAGCCAGGTCACCTCTGGGTGTCAGAAGGGGGAGAGAGACAATGGGCACCCTCCTGGAGGGTCACCCCACCATGATGGGGTCATGGAACCTCCACGTGCTCCCCACAGCGTGAAGAACATGCTTCTCATGGGGCCTTGGATCCCCAAAGCAAGAGAAGGAGGAACCGCATCCAACCCACCCATTGCTGCCACCAACACACGGGGGACTCGGCGCAAGAACCCCCCCTTCAACCACCTCAAATCCCAGAGCAGCAGTGACAAAGCACAACGTGGTGGGGTGTGTCCCCCCCCTGTCCCCAGAGCCCCCCACAGCCCCAGGGGCCGATGTGGTCCCGGTGCTGGTGGCCCAAGGCTGCCTGAGGCTCAGCACACTCCCAGCCACTGCCGTGAAGATTTTTTTTTTCCCCCCAAGGCTGCCATCTGATTTTTCATGAAAACACAAATTCACCAGGAACTTTGTTTTTTTCCAAAATAAAAAAAAATAAAAATAAAAAAAAATAAAAAAAATGGAGACAGGCTTGTGTTTCTAATCCAAATGTACTTTTCTTTATTCAAACCAGGGGTAATCACTGGTTAGTGCAAAATGCACCTAAACCTTTTTGCCTGAGGGAAATCTACATCTCAACAAGGCCTCCGTTAACCCCTAACGAAATCCACAGAGGATCGGGAAAAAAGCGTTTGAAGCGACAGATCTAAAGGCTGCGCTTCCCTAAGTGACTCCGTGCGTCCGACGAGTCTGCCCCCTGCCCCCCGGCCCCGCGCCCGCGGGTCACAACAGCAGAATGCACTCAGTAGATTTCTTCTGAACTCCCAGAGTTTCTGAACCACCCGCCCCCACCAGCTCGTGTCGGGAGTGAGGGGGTTTTGCAGCTCGCCCTCACTTCCGACAGCGCTAACGGAAACCCTGCTTTAAATTAAAAAATAAGCCAGCATACATAGTAGAAAATTTCTCTTAAAAATTTCACAATCTGTAAATGTATATATTTTTTTTTTTCTTTTAAACATAAAAGTTTACAATATACGGTAAAACAAAGGCTCAGGAAAAATAATTTCAAAAAAAAAAAAACCTGAAGTTTTGAATTAAAGCTGAAGACATTTTTAAAACCCTGTAGTTTGAACCAGTGACATTTTCTTTATTTGTGCTGATGGGTTAGAGAAAGGAAAATATTTAAAAACTGCAGTCCAAACACCCACAGCTTTGCCTTCAGAAGCCATCTGCCCCCACCCACCCCACCCCCCCCAAAAAAAAACCCAAAACAAAAAAACCAAAAAAAAAAAAACCAACCCCCAAAAACGTTGTTAGGTTTTTCTTCCATCAAGTATGTGATTGTCACAAGTTCAGAAGTCTGGGATTGCTGGGTTGGGCTGGTTCCAGACATCCCTGCATGGACAGAATTCCCTGATGGCCAGCCCCCGCTAGCGCCTGTAGGGGTGAAATCCTTGCACGTTGTGGTTCTGTCCTCGTCCAAACCCGCTGCCTCCGGCGGGGGGGCCACTGGAGGGCTGCACCGAGGGGCCTCCGTAGGGAGGGGGCTGCTGGCTGGGATCAGAGAAACCTTGTCCAAACCCACTCAAGTCTTGTCCATACCCTGGGGAGAAGGGGAGAAGGGCAGAGTCAGCCTCCGGAGCCGCCCGCGGAGCCACAAACCCCAATCCTGCTCCCGTCCCTCCCCCTGCACGGCCCAGGAACAAACTCCTCGCTCTGACACCTTACGATAAGCAGCTGCTTTCCCTTCCTGCCATTATTTACCTCCTCCTACAGAAGGAATGGGCAAAAAGCAGGAAGAACAGGCAGGCAGAAAGGGTGGTTTTCACTTTTGGGGTAACCCTACCCAGGCTGGAGCTAAACCACCCCGTTATGGCTGTTCAGACGCTTCAAGTGGCCTGGAGGTTTGCTGTCAGCTCATTCCAAATTTAATTTTTGTTTGGGACGGGCTGTTTATTGGCAAGAAACTAGGACTGTCAGGTTCAGTGGAGACGCAGATGTCGCAAGGAAGTTTTCCCCTGAAACCTCCCAGCTCTTAAACCCCTGGCACCGCCAGCACAGCGGCTCTGGCTCTGCAGCGTCAGCTCCACCATCGGCCCTCGACAGCCAACAACTTCCCTCGCTGAGAAGACACTCTGGAGAAGACAATCTTAAAACTCCCTTTCAAAAAAAACCCAAAAAACCCCACACCCAGAGTGCTGCTGCCTGAATATGTATTTTAATAACTCATCAGCCTCTCTCTCAAGAAGTAATCCATTAAAATAAAAAAAAAAAGTCAACTGAAACGTGAGGGGGCAAAGTTGGCAAAGATTGTGCACCCATTATAAACTTTATAATGGAACCCCTGCTCCAAAGTTGGCCTAGAAAGAACTACTATCCTTTCCCCAGAAGCTCAGGGCCCGGGCAGGCCGAAGTGGATTTATTCCAAGTTCAAAAAACAAAGCCCCGTTTCAAACCTGCCGCCCCACGGCTGACCCGGGCAGCTCCAGCGCCCTGCCTCGAATGAACTGCACGGAGTTCAGACTGATCTCGTTCTTCCTAACCCGAGGAATTTCATGGCTCCTCCTGCGCCCCACCGCCCCGCGAGCCGTGCCAAAGGCCAGGTTCCCGGTGGGTTCAGAGCGAGGAGAATTTGGGAATAGGGAGGAAGGGCAAAGACGAAAGACCTGCTGGAATTCTTGCTGCCAACACGAAAGGCGGCTAAACGTAAATTCAGGACACTGAGAAATTTAATAAAAATTCCTGTAATTAAATACGACACTTAATCATACCAGTGGCATCAGTGCAAGCCTCTGCTATGAAAGATGGCATTAAGAATCCTAATTACTAAGTACGTTTCTGCAATTCTGCTTCTCTCTGTGCAGGCTTAAAGCAGGTTTAACTCTCTTAATCCGAAACAAAGTCTCTTAGCATGTCTTCAGTATTTCAATTTCAAGCTCTGCCTGTCTCTCAGGACCTGCTACCACTAATGAGCCTTAAAACACATCTATCACGGGCTTCTATTAGCTCAAAATGCTAATCCAGTCTTTTTTTTCAGACGGAGATAAGCAGGCAACCAAAAATACAATTTAATTGTTTGCCAAGGGGTGAGGCTCAGAGTTGGGGGAAAAAAAAAAAAAAAATCATCATGTTCTTCTCACTGTACACTGCAGGGTTACAGCTTCGAGTGGCGGAAACCACAGCTCTCAATTTGTTTATCACAAAGGAAACCTACAGCATAAACCTGAACAGCCAGATATTGTCTTTCCCCTGCTCTCTCAGCTGCTGTCCCAGCACCGCTGCTCTCCCAGCGCCGCCCCAGCCACGGGGCGTTGACTGCCCCGCTCCAGAACCTGAGCTCAGTTGGGTCACAGGGGACAAAGCCTCGCCAGCGAAGGGCAGCGTCAGTCACACGTCAGGCGGGAGGTTTCACTTCAGCCAGGCACCACCACACAGAACTCTATTGTCCTTACTCGCAAAAGTAAACATTTGAGCTGCATTTTTCAACCCCCCCCACCCCGCCCCCTCTTAAAAAAGAGGCCCTGCAAGAAACACAAGTTAATTTCCCCACGGCAGATACATCAAGAGCATTGGTTGTAAAGAGGCACCACCTACCTACGGCTTCTCACTGCTCAGCCTGACCATAAGAGTGTAAACAAAGTATTGGCGCGTAGCCTGAAGGGTCTTGAGAATAGGAACCCAGCCCTAGTAAGAAATGAGGAGACCAGGGCGACGAACCCCCAGAGAGCCCTGTGCAGAGATAATTTTTCAGGGTGAGGGAGACGCACCCTTGTTAGTGTTTAATTCACTAGTGCTTACATTCAGCCTGGCTGTAAACACGGCAGCATTTAAGATGCTGTCAAGCCAGGACAAATCTTAAAAACCCCACAACGATAACTCGGGGCCTCTTTCAAGCCCATAAGCTTTATGCATTTATGTAAATACATGCAGATCAGCTAGACTGGCTATCGCACAGCAACGCTGCTAACTCGTTTGCGATCACATCAAGTGCTGAAGGTCTTTTAAAAAAAAAAAAGTTTGAAAGGTTTTACAGGTAGCTTTCTGAACAGGCGATGACTCTGTGGTCCTGCAGGATTAAACACCTCTGTCCCTGTCAGCGCTTCTAACAGCTTTCAGGCTAGAAAAGCACTCGAGGTGAGAGACTAACTGCGGTTATGGTCTGAAAAAACTACCCTTCTCAGCCTTCTTCCTCTTCCTCCCTCCCTCCCCAGCACTCTTAAACTAAGAACACCTAAAATATTTCACTGCTAAAGAGGCTTCCTAACACACACCAGGGGTACTACAGACACCAAATACTGGAATGCCCCCTCCCCTGTTTTGCACTATGTTGGAAAAGAGATTCTTCCTAAAACTTCCAACACATCTCAGGTACTGGCTTCCCACTGAACAAAAGGGATTGTGGACAGATTTATCCTTATTTAGCAGGGCCCACCCCCCTTCAAAAAGAGTCTGCAAAGAGACAAGCTCTGGCAAGACAAGGAGAACTTCCTCTTGAGTCACAAGGGCAAAGCTCTCTGTGAAAGCAACTGTGTTTATAACAAACAAATTGAAAAACATCTCAAATTCATCAGCGTGAGAACATATGTTTGCTTTATAAACACATCTGAAAGGCTCCTCTTCCTTCAGAGTCTGTTTTACATTTTTGGAACTTGGAATAGCATCTATTTAAGTAACTTGACAAAGCGTTGACTTCAGAAGAGCTTCTGCAGGCACCACCACACGCAGAGAACGTGTTCCAGTGGGGAACAGCCTAAATCCATGGGCCTACTGCATGCAGAAAGGTCACTTCAGAAGTGAAAAAATGACCAATTACAATCCCTTAAAAAAAATTAATAAAAGGAAAAACCCAGCAGTGTGCCACAAACAGCTCTTTGGACATCACTGCTCAAAAACAGGGCCAAGAGAAAGAGCAAGATGAGAAACTCCCTCTTGGCTTCCACGGGGAGGAACAGGAATTTTACTCAGCACTATCACTTGTAGAGCAATTTATTAATCTTTTTGGAAGTACTGTCTGGTTTAAAACTTGTCACTGTCTTCTATCAGGTATCTGCAACAGCGATCTGCACGGCACAATTAAGCATTACAGACTTCAGACAGACAGGAAAAGAGCAGGGGGAGGGAGGGAAGGGCACACAGCTCGGGTTCTTACACCCGCACTGCTCGCCCCTCAACGCTGTTCTTACCCTTCACGTCTGATCCCAGTCAGTCACACAAAAAAGCTGACTCTGAGCTCCATCATGAGCTCTTGGAGGGGGGAAAAAAAAGAATTTTTAAATACAGATTCAGGGAGAGTGCAAATCAGTAGTTTATCCCACCAGTGCACAAGTCTCTGCAGACTATTTCCCAGCATCCGGGCAATGTTTTAGAGCTGATTATGAAAATCCCCTCTGGATAGAACACTGCATGATTTAAGGATCGCTTGAGAGCTGGTGGCCGGCATTCCCGTCCTGGAGGGAAGGGCCTTCAGCACCAGCAAATGTTTCCAAACACTGACTTTCTACCCAAACATAAGGGAAAAGCAGGAAGGGAAGAAAGCTCAAGCGGAGTTAATTTGACATGCGGTTACTTACCAAACTGACTATAAGGGAATTCTGGCTGAGCAGTTGGGGGTTTGCTCATGTCCTGAGTTGCCTGAGATGGTGGTGGTGGTGGAGGAAAAGCTAGTGGTGCTGCCCCTGGAGTGGCGGGCGGAGGGGGTACTCCAGGCGGGGCAAACTGGTCAGGCGGAGGAGGTGGAGCACCATAACCAAAACCTAGAACAGGAGGAAAGTACAACACACGTGAAAAGACATGGGTAAACCCCACCCTGGCTTCTTGCTGGGCCTTAAGGTATGATAAGCTTCTTTAAAAATACTTGTAAGTCTCTTAAAATCAAAGTGTTTCTTACCGACAGCTGGCCATGCAGCAATTCTGGCAACCACTCCTACCTCCTGGCAACCACTGTGGCTAAAAGACCCCAACAACAAACCATCTATCATGAGAAACCTTCTCCCAGAGGAAAACTCCAGCCACACCAGCCCAGAGGAAGCGATGAAGCAGAACTGGGAACCCAACTCTCTGCACTCACATGCGCATGTGAGAGACACAAAGACAAAGCCATACAACTCAAGATCTTAAGAGGAAAAAAAAAGGTACCCCAAACAAACAGCCCCCTCATGGCGGAACAAGCAGCTCAAGACAACTGGGTGCTATTTTCCACCTTCTGTTTTAAACCAGGTTTGTGACCAGACTTTTCAAACGGTGGCCTGAGGGGGCAGGTGCCGAAATCCTATTGTATTTCCAATGCCAGTCGTGACCTTAATTCCTTAAGCTTCTCCGAAAATCCCAGCCTGTGTCTAGCGCTGGTCACCACACAGTAATCTCTAACTTTCCTCTTGGATCTTGTCACAAGGGTACACAATAAATCTGAATTCTTTTAGCAACACAGATTTAGAATAGAGAACAAATGATTCCCGTAGCCAAGAAAAAAGTAACCCAACTCACAGACAAAAATACTTACACAGTTAATTACAGCTCAGAATATACAACCTAGGATAAATATCTACAGATAGCTGAAATGTAGAGAGAAAAAAAAAAAATTCTAAGTGCAGAGGAAGACAAGCAAAAGCTGAAAACTGAATCTGGAGACAGAGTGTACTGGAAATCCCATAGGTCACTTACTAAATGGTGGAGGGGTGCCATAGCCCTGCGGAAATCCTTGCGGAGGCGGAAATCCTCCGGGAGGTGTAGAGACTATGTATGAGGTAAATGGTGGTGGTGGTGGAGGAGCTCCTCTTCCTGGAGGAGGTGGTCCATATCCACCTAGAAAAATAAAGAGAAACCAAGAACTAAAGCGGCTTAATAATGAGAAGTTGCTGCTTAAGTCAGCATCCTCTAGGTGGGGTAAAGCTGATGTATTTCAGACGCAGTCTCAGCCTTCTATGAATTCTGACTTAGGGAAATATTCATCCTCTAAGCATCCCCACTGCAAATAATTGCAGTTTAGAGCGTAATTCCTTGATAACAAATTAGCATGGTTGGCAACAGCAGGATGTATGTCAGCTCCCATTACTGAGTTGTTAAGAACACACTATCTTCTCCCGCGTTCTTTCAGGACAAATTCAATCAAGCTTTTAAATGTAGGTTAAATACTACAGAAATCCACAAATTGCTGTGAATTCTTAAAGAAACGGCACCCTCGCTCAGTAGAATTTCTCATTTAAAATTAGTCCCATGTAACATACTTACCAATCGCCTGTCCTGCTGGCACCCACATCCCTAAAACAGAACAAAAAGAAGTGACTTACACAGGCACTGAAGCCACATACTATGGAATGGGAATGATTTAAAAGAAAGCTGATCTTGCTCTGGGCTCTGGAATAGACCCAGTACCCTCCCAGTGTCCCCTACAGATCTATTTTTATGGTCCAAGAAATAGTCTTGGACTATTTCTGAATATGCAATTCTGAAAAGCCTCTGAATCATTCAGCAAATAATGTGCAGGAGACACAGCAGTCCCCAAACTCAGATCGTGTGGAGAGCTCTAGAACTGCGAGCACACCAAGTGCAAGAAATCATACTAGCGTGAAGAACAAAAACACTGGGAATCACAGCAGAATACGCAGCCAAAGCGTTTTTAATTTACTACCAGGCTTATCGTAGTCATTTTTGAAGTTTTTGAACCATAAAAACATAATCTTCTGCATTCGTCACAGCATTAAGATTGAAAGATAAATGCATTTATGTCTTACGTTAATCTTTCCAGTAGATCAGATATCATTTTCTCTACAACTAACCACATTGAAAATAATCTAGTTTCTCAATTTGCGCAGTTGCAGATTAGCACATCTGTGCAGAATGTCAAAGCCTCAGCTGCAGCTTTCAAGTTAATAAGCACCATGGGGAAACAAGCCATCCCTCCACCGAGGAATCATCCACTGCAGCACGAGATGAAGCCGTGACACTCCCTTAAGCCCCCCAGGTGAAGATTCCTCATCTATCAGAGCAAGCAAGTTCTGTTCTGTCAAACGCAACTCAATTATACCACCCTATTTCTCCGTAAGTTATCAAACCCGTCTTTGGATGAACTCAGCATATTTATCCTGTCTTCGAAATCTTGTGGGGGTTTAGAGCCATCAAACCCAAAACACACGGCTGCTCCTTTCAGCCCTGAAGGGTTCAAGCTAAATCAAGAAAATTATATGCATTAAGTGCTCCCCTGCACCACTGCTACCCCCATAGCTGCTTGTTATTTTTCCAGGCTACATTAAGCAATAAAATCCAAAGACAAGACCATCTGTTTTTCTCTCAGCCCTTTCAAATTTTACTCAGAGCTTCCTTTGAAACTGCCTCATCCTTGAAAAGCCATATTTCAATACAATTTTTCATCAGGGTCTCAGGCAGGCCATAATCTCACAGCTGGAGTCACAACTGGAGCCGTTGAGCTGTCTCAACGCCTCCTCTGTGTTACCCAAAACCACACAACTGTGTCTGGGGAGAGGCAGAACCAAAGAGGTGAAGTACAGCCTGGGACACACACTAGACCCGGCAAAACTCACTGATTCCTGCCCTATGAAACAAAGGGTTTTGGGAAAAGAAGTGGAAGGAACAATCACATCAGCCTTGGGATAAACTGACGTGTGGGATTTTAGTTCCGCTACCAGCAATCCAGCAGAGCAATAGCATCGACAGACCCAGCAGTGCTGTTATTTGCCAGTAAAACCAAATTCCCAATAAGCTGCAGAGGCGAGACTCCTGGACCAGTGACTGTGACACCAAAGCGGTACCTTGAGGGCCGTATCCCTGCTGCCAGGTCGGAGGAGGCTGACCTGCCCAGCCGTTGGCAGCGCTTGGCATGATCCTGCTTCCCCACTGACTGGCACCGGGCGGCCCTGGAGTTTGGCTTTTGCTGTCCCGAGGTTCCGCGCGCTTCACCTCCACCTAAACAAACAGAGGTGCCTTTTAGGAGAGATGCTGCAGGGCAATGCACCCCCCTTCCCTTCACACACACCCTTAATTACGCTTAAGACTACACTTAGCATCTTACGACTTAAGTCTAAATACTTAAATTATTAAACTTAAGGCCAGTAATTTAAAATGTTTCTCAGGTACAATATATATGATGGTAAGACATTACAAGTCCTACTGTTGAGGTATTGCAAGTAAAACACATCCTACAAATCACTTAGGTTCCATCAGAGTACAGTATTCATTGGCTTTAATCTTAAAACAGCAGTACCCTCTTACAACGGCTCTTCACTTAAAAAAAAGCATAATCCTTTAAAGTATTTATGTACTAATTTCACATTTAGGGCAGGAGTTAACAAAGATTATGGTTTTCGGTTTAAAAAAAAAAGGACTTTGAGTAAAGAGTACGCTCTGAAAAAGGGTACTAATGCTTTAACCATTCAAACATGTTTGGGGTTCGTTTGGAAGTTACGGTTTAACCCACCCCATCTAACTACAATTTCAGCTCTGCTCATACCTGAGAAACACACAGTTGGTCGGTTGGTTTTTTTTGTTTGTTTGTTTGTTTTTAAACTTAAGATTTTATTTAAATGTCTAATGGAAGATAAAGACTTACCTTCCCCAGGCTAACGCTTAAAGAATCTCAATTAACTCAAACAATGTCAGAGGGAATGGATGTGATAAGAGAATCTTACATTACATCTAACAAAAAAGTAAACAAACATGCAAGTAATAAAAATGGACAGTTGAGTCAATAAGAAGCAAATCTTCATACTGTGTTAAGTCAGTGACAAAAGCCCTCCTGTTTTTCAAATTAGTAAGCCACAGTGCTTAACTTATTTTATTCAAAGCTAAAATGTCCTAGTGTTCCAAGTCATCGAATAAGTGCATTTGACCTACTTAAAATAAGCTGCACATTCAATATAAACCTCTCTCTCTCAAAAAAAATCCAGTTTCTGATTTAATGAAACACTCTCAGCACTCATGCATGCTGAATTAAAGCCTTTTTTTATTTTATGATTAATTTTAATGGGTGCCAGAGTACAAAGAAAATAAATCTCAATCATCAATGGGCCTGAGTAGTATGGAAAATAAAGTATTCAGAATTCTTCCTGCCATGTCTTAAAAACCATTCATGTCAGAGAACAAACAGGAAACAGGCACAAGGCAAGGACAAAGCCCCCCGCCCCCAGCCCGCGCAGATGCCCCAAGGACATTCGACATGACAGTAACCAAATCTCTGTCAGCTGAAGGCCCTTCCAGAGAGGAACCAAGGGAATTTTTCAAAGGACTCAAATTAATGAGTCTTAACACATTTGCCTGGAGGGAATTCAGTTATTGCTTACAAAAGCAGAGTCCTTCTTGCAATTTTAATTTTTTTTCCCTTTCAACAACATATGGATTCATTTCAGCAATACCTTTTTAATTACCAAAAAGAAAGAGATACCATTTTTAAAGCAGGCATTATTAGTCAATGGAGAGAGCGGAGTAGCTGGAGTTCATTAATCTGTGTGGAAGAATCCCATTAATTTTTCAGTGCACATGTGGAAGCAGTGAACTGCCAAACTGAGGACTGAAAAATCCCTGTGCAATATTCCCAGCACCGGGGTTAAAATCCAACACCTGCTTAAAGCCCAGTTTATACCACGAAATGAGGCATCTCCACTCCCCAGAGCTGAAAAAACACTGCGTTATTCTGGGGGGTTTTATGTCACTGAAAGGGAAAAAAAAAAGAAAAAAAAGGCAAAAATAAATTATTCCATTGTTTGGGAAAGAAGGGAGAACTCTGAATTTGCACCGATGTTCTTCTGGAAAGCAGCAGTGTCAGAGGTGCCATTTCAGAGGCTCACACGGGGTTCTCCATCCTTTCCCAGAGCTGGGACAGACGTACTCTCCTTTGTTCCCCTTCATATCCAACTGCTGCTTTGGGATAGAACCTCTCCTTTCAGTGGTTTGTCTAAGTTTAAGGCCATTCCAAGGCAGGAGCAGAGGATGCCCAGAGGATAGAGACAATTCACACACGTACCGGGGTACATTTACTGCTGCCGGTGCATCTGCTTGCACCCGGGAGAGCTCGCGGGAGGAACACACTGGGTAAGCAAGAACCTGCGCTGACGTTCTCAATGACACAAGCACGTTCCTTCCTTTGCTCCATTTCCATTGTTAGGAAATCAGCCCACCCCTCAGCCCCCAAACGAATTCACGGGAATAAAAAGCATCATATTCTGCATAACTGACCGGAACTGCTCTGATATGCAAGTACATGTCCCCTGCTAGCTAAAGAAACGCTTATGAAATATCATAAAAGACAATGCACAATTATACAATGCAGTAATTTAAGGCAAAGTGACTGTTCTTGTGTTCCCTCGAAACCTGCTCGCTCTAACCTTAGCAGTTTTAACGCTACTTTAAAAATCGTGGATGTACTGTAAAGCTGCAAGGACTTTATATTTACCAGAATTTCCTGTGGTTAATTTTTCTTTAAGAAGTTATTATTTTCTGGGTATACAACGTGGGTGCCCTGCAACAATTTACTTTGCTTTTAGCTTTTTTTCTTTTTCCACAGGTACCAGCACGTTCCCTGACGAGTAACATCAAAGCAAACCTACAAAATTCCTCCCTATCGAACACCCGTTTGCTGACAACACAGTATGAAGATGAAACAACCAGAGGTCACTTAACTGCATTGTGGTTAAATACTATATAGAGTACGTGGGTTTGTATCAAAGTTTCACAGTAAGTGACCCAATTTTTTAAAAAACCAATCCTTCATGATGTTTTTATATTTCCTTTTTCTTTTTAAATTTAAGATTATATAAAGCAGATTGCCTCACACCACCTCAAAATTTGAGTATCAAATCCACATCTGAAGGAGTGGTATCTTAAACCAAGCCTTGAACAACTCAGATTTCATTGGGATTCTGATTTTCAAACAGCTGGAAACAACTAATTCCTACCTTTTGCCCCCACCACCAAGGCGGCCATCAGCAACCCCGTGTCCCCTAAGGGGTTACCCAGCCCCAGCAGCCCCCCAGGTCTGTCGGAACAAGGCCTTCCCCAAACCAGAGCACCCCCCAACCCCAATTCTCAGGATTTCCAGCCCCATCTTTCCTCCACGGGCCAAGCCCCCCATGACCCATCTCTTGCCTGTTCAAGCAAACTCCAAAGACTTTCCCCACCTTCGTGGATAAAGCCTGGAATTTGGACAGACGTGCCCTCCCACCTGACTGCATCAATAACCTTTATTCACCAGTGAAATCGCCAGTTGCCCAAGACTTGGTTCTTTCTTAAGGTAAAATAAAACTACAACTACACACTTTTTTGCCCATGATGTCGTGAAAATGCATGTTGACAGCCTGGTCCACTGATTGTTCGTCCTCGAAAGTAATAAATCCAAAACCTAGCCAACGACGAAGAGTGAATCAAGGTAGCAGGGTGTTGTGACACAAAACAGGATGATGAACAGTATTAGGGGCGGACCAAGGGTTCAAGCAGGGGTTTCAGATAACCGAGACTTGTGTTAAATTTTCAAAAAAAAGTCAATCTGAGAAAATTGCAACGGATACTTCCTGTAACCAGGCAATTAATGCCTCATCTTGGTTTCATACATGCAACTTACGAACTGAGCTTGTTAACCATCTTTTAATTTGATTTTCTTCCTAACCCACCTACCAGGAAATGGAAAAAAAAAAGTGCTAATATAGTCATAAATATAACTGTGCCACAGGATTAAAAACAAAATACTTGTGGGACAGCAGATTAAAGCTGCTCCTATCTGTGATTCAGACCAGGTTCCCCGAGCTATTATGTCCCTGTTCCCCAAAGCTGCAAAGCAACTTCCTCCCATCCCTTATCCCATTTTCCAATTAGGGAGTATTTTCCGTGGAAAATAAGAAAGTTGTCTTTGAAATGTAGCTGTTAAAGCATGAAAAATTTTACCACTCCATGGATGAATGAGAAGCTTCAGAAACTCACAACCTAGATCAGAGGTTCTCAAGTTTTCCACACTTTAGAAAAAGCCTGTAATAAGACATTATTCCTTCCAATTCTTTCCAAACACAGCAACCCCTGGCAATTAAGGAAGTGTTGCTTATACAGAGTGGGATACTCGCCATCGTATCCCTTCATCTGTTTTATTTCTTCTATTTCCTGCCACTTTTCTCTTGAAAAATCTAGGCGATAATTTTCAGCCCCTCTTTTTGCCCTAGACCCCAGGAGTAGCTCGTTCCCTTCCATCTGGCCAAAGCCCAGCAGCTTTGAAAAGGGAGCCAGGGGAGTGTCTGATGCCTGTAGAAAACACCAGAAAAAAGAAAAAAAAAAAAAAAAAAAAAAAAAGAGGCAGAGCCCCAAGGACAAAGTCGCTTTTTGAGGTGGCACTTTGAGAACCACTGCACTTAGGTTGTAGCTGCTGCTACTGCCGAGAGAGTGGCAAAATAAGTGGTTAATTCCACAGAACGCGGAGGCCGGTTCATGCCATCAACCACTGATCGCGGTGTGACCACCGGCCCGGGGCAGGGGAACACATGCAGTACAGAATCTGTGCCATTCTTCAGATTAGCTAAGGGGAGAGCAATCAAAATTAGAAAGAAAAAACGAGGTGCGGCATCAAAAGCATATGGAACATGGATGCATTTCTGCTTTTCTGAAACCCAAGATTTCCCCCTTGGTTTGCATTTTGCTTTGCAGCTAGTGCTGACAGCAGCCATATATTGCTCTAAAGCGTTAAACAGAAATACAGTATCTATAACAGTTAGTGTCTCTCTGAGCTTATCCAACTGGGTTGGGTAAGCCCAAAGAGGCCTATTGTAGAGAAAGTTTATATATATATAAAAATACACAAAGATACAGGCCAAAATAGATTCCAGCAGGTCAAATTCTGCTGTCAGCAACAAGAGCAAAAGACATCACTAAAATAAACTTAAAATAAAAAGGAAAAAAATTAGCATTTCCCACACACAAGAGACTGGCAGTATAAACGAAGTTTTGTTGACCTGTGATGAAAGCAGCCTCAAAGCTGAGAGCAGCATTTCATCACAATATATTTGTCTGAGGTTAACTAGAAACCCAAGTATTAGAGCCAAAAGAAAAGTATTTGTATTTAAAGTCACACATTTGGTATTGCTGCCTTGTATCTAAAAAAGGCACGGGAAAGAAAAGTGATGGATACCATCTACATGTGAAGGCTGCTCATTTAACTCTATTCCAAGAAGACCGAAGGAGGGGAATATATTGTGGGATGGGGATGGGGCTTGGGGGAGGAGGAGGAAGGAGAATAAGAGGTCATTCAGGAAACCAGTAAAGAAAAAAAAAATAAATAAGAAAGGGTTTAAAAGGGGCCAAACACCACAAGATAAGGAATAGTGAAGAAATCAGAGTATGACACACAGCAAAATTCCAACAATGTGAAATTTTAAATACAATTAAAGTGATCAGCTTTATTTTTCTGAAGGACAGGACTTTACCGAAGACCAGAAAAAGGAACTGCCTTTAGCAGGAATGGGAGTGGAGCGCCGACGGGAGCGCCGACGCTGGTGTGCAGCCAAGGGCAGGGAGAGAACAAACACAGTGAGAACCTGTAAATTACTTCCCAGTTGTTGGCTCAGCCAAGAATAGAAAACACGAGAAGCAGAGGCTGCAACAAAGGCACCGTTTCTTTTGAGATGCGAGAGGCTGCCTGCGCTCAGCCCGGACTGAAAGGAGCTCCGATGAAAGCGCTGCTCACAGGAGATGCAGGAGGAAGGAGAGCGCGAGTGAACAGAGAGGACTCAGGTACTTGAAGAGACAGAGCCTCAAGGGCATTGCTGCAGCTCTGACACCAGCCCAGACTGCTTCCCAGCTTCCTCCTGAGGAACAGGAGCCGGAGGAATCCTGCTACCGGGATTAGTAATGGGGATAATTTTTTCTCCCTCCTAGCAGCAAACCCATAAAATGACAGGCAGCAAGGGATCTGTTCAGAACACAAGGGTGGTGGAGTTAATGGAAGAAGGTGAAATTCAGAATGGCACAAGCAGAAGATGTCAGGGAATCGGCCTTTTAAAATTTTATAAATGTATAGTCATCTAGGTACCACGTTAAAAGGACAAGTGCGTAGACTGAGCAGCACTCTGCAACAGAACAGAGATCAGAAGCAGAAGGCAAGAGAAAACATGTTCTGGGATGCGTGGCCAGGAGTGCCCAATACAAGGAATTTTTCCTCACACACCCCCAGGGACTAACAGGACCATTATTGGAGATGACACTTAGTTACCACCCCACATAAAAGAATGTAACCCAGCAAAAACGAAAGCCAGAGCAGAAGAATTTAAGAAGTTGAAGAAGTCAGGTGAACGAAGGGAGAGGACTCTGCAGCACATGCTGGATGGAGATGGAGGTTTTCAAACTTCTGCTCTAAGCTCCCGCCTCGGAAGTGCACCCAAAGCCCTCTATTTATTTTTTTTTTAGTATAGCTTTAAGCAGAGAAGCTATTAATTGAGAAGAGGATTAATCCAGATCAGGCATGATGCTTTAGTACCTTTTGCTCAGAGGCTGCATTAAATATTGTAAAGATGTAGATTATACAACAATTACTGAAATATCTCAGAACTGCAGTGATAAATTATATTCAGATGCCCGTATCTCTGTCTCCACTGTCTCCTCTGTTTAAAATCAGATGCTCTAGAGCATTTGAATAGATGAGTTTATGTTCTGCTTAAATAAAAGGTATCTGTTGAAAGAAGATTAAGATAGCTAAAGCAAGAAAACAAAAAAAAACAAATATATTGAAACTTCGTTTACACTCCAATAAAAGACAAAGCCCGTCCCTCCTCTGACTGTGGAACTGGCCTGTACCTCTGTGATAAATTATCACCTAGAGAGAAGAAATCTAAAGAGATATCGTTAATCACAGTCAAACAATTCACAGAGAGAAAAGAAAAAAAAAAAGAACTTACTTAACATTACCATACTTTACTATGAAACACTTAAATATGTCACTAAGGATGTATGTCTAAATTAAAAATAAAACTAAGACTTAACAGCTTAATAAATATGAAGTGAAGAATATATTTCTTAATAATGAGTCAGGAGAGAAATGAAATTTCAGATGGCAAACTATTCTCTAGCATGTAGAACATGCTACAGGGTGGTCAGTGCAACTAAGCTTCACGTATTTGAATTATTGCCTCTTAATTGTCAAACAGATGAGTGATGCGATGGGAAGTGGATGACATGAAACTTGCTTCGTATTTTGACCAAAGGTTACCACCTTGATTCAATAGTCTGGTGAAACTTCCAGGTTTTGGGGTTTGGTTTTGTGATTTGTTGGGTTTTTTTGTTTTTTAAGTAGTCTATCATATGGGGATTACACACCCCAATCGAAAAATACATATAATTCAGAATTATTTTGTGTAGTTTAAGAAGTGTTTTTCTTTAAGTGAAGCCATTTAACCAAAACAAAAAGCACACAATGGATGGATTCTGCTCTCATCTCGTGTTCAGAAATACTCTGAACCAGAGTAGCCCCCCCATGCAGTTACAGACATTGACATACCATCTGTGGGGAACAGGAGGAAAATATGTTCATTTTTTTTTCCCCACCATTAGTACCTTAAGCCACAGGAGCGGCTAGAGAATCAAATTTCATTCAACTAAAAAAGCTAGCAAAAAAACCCATAAATGAACATGAAACATCTGACTTTAAATGCACAGATACCAACTAAAGCTGCAGATGAAGAGTCGAGACTTGAAGTGATATTTGCCCAGTGAATTATTCTTTTTCCTGAGGCAACGTAGGGGAAAAAAAAAAAAAATCTACCTTTTCTGATGGTGTGAAATAGTTTGCCATCTGACTATAGGAGAGTATGAAGAAATTTCAAGGACAAACTAGATCAGCCTTTACCTCGGGGCCTCTGTTTCTCTGCGTCATAGATCATTACAACTTCAGTGACCTGGAAGAGAGAAGGGAAATTCTACTAACGGTGCTGCCAGGGGAGCGTTATAAACAGTTACCACGGGCTGGTTCCCCACGCTCTCTCCACAAAGCACAATTAAATGCTGGATGTAGCCATCAATATCAGGCTGGCCCAGCACAGCAGCACAAACAAATTGGGAATATTGCTCTTTATGGGAATTTAAGAAAAGCCCGAGTTCATCTGTTCTGAAAAGCTGTTATGTTGCGGCTCTTTAAGGTCTCATCACACTTAAGATTTTAATCTCGCATTAAGATCGCCACACTCTTTATACCCACACTATCGCCTATTAAAAAAACCCCAAAGGTTTCTGGTTTTCAACACAATATTCATCAGTGTAGCTTCTTAAAAGATTATTTTTTCCATTTTTAAACATTTGCACTCTCAACATGAAAAGCAGCTTTAACTCCAAACACATTTAAGAATTTGCACGGCTTCCCTGAATTACTTACTTGAATATCAGTGTGGCACAGAGTCCCAGTCATAAATTGATGCTTTAAATAGCATTACAAAACCCCCTGAGTTATGGATGATCAGTATCAGTGTGAGTTTAGCTTAAAAAAAAAGACAAAACTAAAAAAATGGAAAATGCAAGCTGTTCAAAGTTTTTTTCAGAGTAAGCACCACTGTGAGCTACAATCTAAACAAAACCAGAGGTGTTGTGTTTATGTCAAAGGCAGTATTAAAACAGCTGAAAGGAACTGCCTTTAAATTTTTCAAATGCAGAAAAGGGGTCTCAAAATGTGTGTGATCTCACAGAATCACATCTTCACCTTCAACTCAATCTTTGGATATTTTATACTAGAATCCCTTCAATTATCTTAAAATCTGAAGCAAATTCACCTTTTACCTACAGCTAGAAAACATATTTTGTAAGTTATTATACCACATGCACTCTCCTGAACGCATCCTACTGGAGACATCTCCCCCATGTGGGGATTCTGCCATGTGACAGTGCCAATTTTTTCCCCACTGCTCCATTTGGATGCCCTTTTTCTCACCGCTCTTATTTACCAAGCAATTACCATGTCTAATAATCAGTGCCTGCTTCTGTTTCTTTACTCTGTGGCCACAGAATGTCCGAAAGCCTTGACTTCTCCAAAGGTAACTCATTAAAAACACTACATTGACTCCCCAGTTTCTATACTGTTGTTAAAGTTCTACTACTTACTTTTAAAGGCACTTACACTTAAGGGCTGTTGCCTTCTGTATTTGGTGGAACATAACCCTGCCAATGGGGGTTCCCAAATCAGAAGATACCGTCATTTCAGTCCGAGGTTACAAACTGAATTGAAAGCAGGTACAGAACACGAGCAGTGGTGTGTCTCTAGAACAGAGGGTCTAGGGACAGCAGAACTCGGCTAATGATTTAAAAGCAATTACTGTTACCAAAATAACAGCTGGAGGTGGCAAAATTTACCCTATCTGTACACCCAAGATGAGGATCTCAGACAAAAAGCTCACTGAAGTATTCCCTGTTCCCAAATAAAAACCAAAAGTTCAACAAAAATTTTCAAATCACCAAGCTGTAAGTAATGAATTGAAAAGAGAAAAAAATTACTCTTAAGGCAACTCGACACAGGAGTTTTTGCAAGAAGGGAACAGAACGATGCATCGGGGGACAAGAGGGGAAAGAAGCAGCAAAGTTAGATACGTATCAGAGCAATGGATTTTGACAAACAGCAAGACACATTTCAAGATGATGAACATTTACTGCAGTTTATCACAAAATGCTTCTGTATGTCCCTACAGCAGTTTGTCTAAATTAACCCCAAAATTTGACAGCTTGATGAAATCTGAGGAAAGGCAGCAGGGGGGAAAGCATCTCACAACCGACTGATAACTGCCATCATGCTGAATGACTCACCACTCCGAATTTCTTGAAGTATTCCCTGAGCTCTGTCTCGCCACAGTTATGAGGAATCCCACCAACAAAAATTTTATTTGATTTATTGTTATCGCTCCTGGATCCTTTCTGCTAAATCAAGGAGGAAAAGATTCAGTCAGAAGGACAATAAAGTTGGCTACTTCTATCATTTTATACTTAAACATGAACAATGGTCTCTCGCAGGCTTGGGGGGAGCCATCTCCAGGCTTGAAGTTTCCTTGTCATTAAAGTGAAGCAACCACACACTCAGAGCTCAGCGGTTTCGTGTTCACAGTCAGAACCCAGTCTCTGTTCTTCGGAAGATCAGAGAACCAGGGACTGTGTTCGGGGCCGTTTACTCATTTTCTAATGAAATCACATTAACCCCGCAAGGTGTGAAGTTGGCTAGAGGAGAGCAACAGTGGGAGTGCACTTTCAGACACTGGTTTCAAAACCTGAAGAACTCAACTGAAAACGTGGCCAAGAGCTTAAGAAAACATCACATCCACAAACTGAGTTTAAAGCAAACATGAAACATTCGTTAACACTGTGTGGTACTTGGAGTCTTACCATGGTAATCTAAGTAGAAGACATTTTTCAGAAAAAAAATTTACACTCAAGGCATGTATACTGACTCCTGATTTAAAAAAAAAAAAAATATATATATAATCCAAGGGAATTCAATGAAACTGCCAGCAATTAAGCCCAAGCTTAGAATAGAGGCAGGATACACCAAGGATCTTTCCTTACCCATCCTTCCTTCGGTCGTGTCCTCTCTGGCTGCATCCCCCTAGGTGTACATGGCTTTGGATCAATCTGGAAGAAGTTCCAGTTTAGTCAGATCTCAGCATGCAGAATATTGCTCTAAAAGTTAGGTTTCTGGCAGCTGAACACAGCACTGCTGGGATCCAGCTCCTCAGACCAAAGCTATCGTCAATACATGGCTTCTACAAAGCAACACAAATCATTTGAGTTAAAGCTGTCTTACAATAAATTAAAACCAACAACCAGGTAACTTTCACACTGTCCAGTCTGAGAATAAGAAGCCTGAATGTAAAACAGATCTTTGTAGCAGTTTGGAGCCCCCCCCCCAAAAAAAAAAACCCAAAAGAGGACAAAATACAAAAGCAACTTACATTTCGGCCATCTAACGTGTGAGGTCTACTGGCCAGCACTGTGCCCACACAGTTGGGATCTTTAAATTTGACAAATCCAAATCCTCGAGACTGGTTTGTTGTTTTGTCTTTCATTATTACACAGTCTACAACTTCTCCATACTGAGAGAAGTAGCTACGAAGGGTTTCTGTTAAAAAAAGAGCACATATTAAACAGAACCAGGTATTAATGTTACGAGGCCGTGTTCACAATTATGAGGCAAAAGATAGGCAAACGGCTAAACAACTTCAAACTCATTTTGAAAATGATGACATTTTACTTCCTCTAGTCAAATGGTACACACTGCTTTATTTCCTCTCAGCCAATAGAACAGTAGTATCAGAGTAAACCAATGATAAAAAATTGGTCACCTTCTGAGTTGACAAAAAAACTTCAATCCCAAATACTGATCGAAAATATAAAACCGGAAGTGATTAACACAGATCTCTCTACAGAAAATTCTCTTCATTTAACAGAAGAGAGCAGTAGAACATCATCCCGTTTTTCCTACCACAGTATTGTCTGATAAAAGCTACGGATCTGCAGGTTGTTTTGCTGCTCCCAAAGCCCAGCCCAACGCCTGTAGAATACATAGCTTACCTTGTGTCGTGCTCCAGTCCAAGCCACCCACAAACAGTTTTCTGCAAATGAAGCACACAGCAGTTTTAGGGCGCTACACCACAGGTGCTACATCTTACTTAACACAGCTATTCTGGGATGTCTGGTGGTAGCGAGGCCTCCCCAATGCACTACAGAGCCCGGCCTTCACTGGAATTCACTATTCTTTGGGACAACTACCTTCTGTTTCATGAAGATTCACATAAAAGTGAAGCATTCGTTTTGTGTGCCACAAGCACAAGCAGAGATCGTAAGGTTATTAAAGGAATGCAATTTATTCTTTTAAGCAAAAAGAAGACAAAAATATCAGAAAAGTCTAAGTTCCTCCAAACTTCTTATTTCCAGGTATTTGAGAAGGCAGTGCTGCTTTGAGAAATTGCTACAACAGCCAGAAGTAGAAAAAACCTGAAAATGACACATTCACCTGAAAGTGAAAATAACACTCAGTACATTTATTTGCTCTTTTGAGGCATAAGGAGTTCCAGCATGGAACACTACGTAGTTCAGAAAAATGTATGTAAAAGCATCACTGAAATTTGAACAGTGATCCAAGAATGCCATTATAAAGCCACTCTACCTGGTTAACCCCACCTCAATTAAAACAGGATGTCTGGATTTCTGGATTTCTGTCAAGGTCTGGATCCTCAGCTCTAAGTTACTTACAGAACTTCTAGCAGCGCAAAAACTAGCTGCAGGGTCCATGCAGTTCCAATTTAAGGGTGAAAACAAAATCCCAAACTTCTGAGCTAGAGCAAACTGCCCCCAAACCAGACATTCTAGTTTAAGATACTCAAGTCCATCCCGTTTACCCTTTAATCCCAGGTTGACGATCAAGAGGTGTGCACAGTCCTGCACTGGGCCTCCAAAACCAAGACTGAAGAGAGCTGGGCTCTTCTACATCCCTTTACTACCTAACCCCAGGACAGTTGCCAGAAAGACAAAGACAATTTACAACAGAAATAAGATTTTAAAAAATTTATTCTACAAAAATACACTAGCAACACAGCTGCTGCAGCCCTTTGTAACAGGTACTAGAGCAAAAATAACACTGGAGACTGAAATTTACACGCTTCACATTTCCATCTCCTACAGTTAGAAGCATCTCCCTATGAAAAATAATGCCAGTGGTTGAAGTTATTTAATAGCAGCACACAAATAATAAGCAACATGAGTGCATCTGCCCTGGGATGATGTGGCCAGCTTTCATGGGCCACAAGGTCAAAGCCCAACGGGAATCACAGCTAAAAGGCTCCACGGGAAGAAATGCTGACCAAGATGCAGTGGTTGGATTCAGGCATCACCTGAAACTTCTATACTTGGGTAAAACTGAAAGCATATCAGTTTTTTCCATCCTCAGATCAAAAAAAGACAAAGTCGGCCTTCAGGCTTCCTTGCCCGTGTTCTCAAAAGTCCCTCAACTGCTGATTAAAATAAACAAAAAAACCCCTTTATCTATTCTTTTTATGTGCTGCTCCCTTGCTCACCTAGACAGACCAGTCAGAATCACTTCTGTCTACCATTATCTTCTAGCTGAATGAAAGCAAAAGCAGAACTACCAAGTTTGAGTCTAAGATAGAAGACAAACTTGTGAGGCAAGTACTAAATAACAGAGTTGCACTAATTCAGCAATTAGTTGTGAAACCATTTTACAATCTAGTTTAGCGATATCTGCAACTAGGTGAGAAAGCCATGGCTGAAACCCAAGCTAAGCTCCACGCTCAAAACTTAAGACAAATCCGAACGAACTTGTCTTCTGAAAAGCGCATCCGAATCTGCCCCGTTCGTGTAGGAGCACGTCGAAGGGCTTGGGGAAGCGCAGGGAGAGGAGCGGGGCGATGCCAGCCGCCTGCTCTGCAACTCCATCAGCCTTAGGGTGTGACAGAACCTCCACGCAAAGTAATTTACCCCATAATTAAAGGTTAGCTCAAAGCCACCTCAAGACTTGGCCCTTTCCAATAAGAAGCACCAGCTCAAAAGCTCTTCTGTTTAGTTTCACGGGTCTGCACAGACAAGTGCTGGGACAGTTTATCTTTGGAGGATGCCCTCTCTTTCTCTTTATCAGGCCTCAGAGAAAGCAACCATCTTCTGCTTTGCTTTCAGATATATCCCAGTATAGCTGAGCTCAGAATTACTGCACCTTCACTTACACAGGGAAAGTTGAGCAATAAAAAAATTAAACTTCCTCTCACCTGCTTTTTTTGGCAGTAAGAAACCAGTCCCCCCAGTCACAGAGCTGCTGGTGCACAGGGAGCATCGGTGAAGTGAGAGCCTTGCCCCCAGAAGGTTCTGTGGAACAGGGTGGTTTGCAGACAAAACCAGCAACCCCATCCCACTTTGCTTCATTTCTGTGACACGGCACCACGTCAGGACCCTCATGTGATGGCAAGAGGAACTAAATCCAGTATTGCCCATAAGTAAGACCCACCAGCCTTGTTCCATCGAGGCTGTTTTCATTTCTAAGGCAGTGGCTGAGAGAAACACGGGTCTTGTCTTTCAAATAAAAGACCGACTGTTCAGCACAGACCAAAGCCCCAGGAAATAACTGCGCCGGCCACGGGCAAAGCTCCGGCTCCGCAGCGTGGCAGGAGACAGCGGCTGCATCTGCTCCGTGACGCCTCCGACACCAGCAGGAGAGGGACACTGCGTCCAGTGCCACCCCCTGGGAAAACGGGGCTGGTTTCTGCTGGCACCTTCCAGGACCAGCGAGTTCTTCTCAAGGACAGGAAAACTCCCCCTCACCTCCCTCTGCTGGCGAAGGGCTGGCTCCGGGCGTCAGTTCCCAGCAACAGGTCATTGTCTGGGAAGAGCCCAACTTCATCAAAGTCCTCAGGACACTCAGACCCCCTGGGAGATCAACTGTCCCTTTCCCTTTCTCTCTGCATCCACCCACCAATCCACGTGCTCTTCCTTGTGCCACTACCTTCAGGGAAAGGAAGTTCTAAAAGGAAACCTCATTTCCTAAGAGTAATGAAAAAAAAAATAACCTATCTAATGCTATATTCAGATTAAACTTGATGTAGCCTATGACTATGTGTTAGCTACACCCTGGGATTTATATTTAAAAAAAATAAAAATTGATAGCTTAGTATTTAAGCCCAATCTTTATAAGGTCAATCTAAAAATACCAGCTATGTTCTGACAGAACAGGAAGCTCTCTGCAGGGATGGAGGACTCCCTGCAGTCAGTGGTCACTGAAACCTTCCAATTCCACTATTAATTATTTGTAGTCACCCTACATACATTTAAACAAACAAAAAAGCAGGGTTACCTAAGGTCAACTGCAGCAGCTGTATGTAAATACACAGCTTCTATTTATACACACACTATAGAACTCCAGAAGCATCCCGTCCTGACTCCTGAGGGATCGGTTTGAACACACGAAGCAAAGGCAAGAGCTCACAAATCTCTACCCAACCCAAAATCTAAACATAATTCCACTCAAGACAGGGCTATGCAGCAAGGCCAGGTGGGCACTGGATTCCCTGTGCTCAGCTTCCGTCCCCAGCCCCTTCGTGTGGCCCTACATACGCTGCCACCCATAAAACTTCGTGCTCAAACGGTTTCTGGGCTTGCAGTGATGAGAATGATGCCACGGGTTTGAGCCTGCTGACATTGCTGTCCTCACACCCATTTACACACTCTCAAAAACACACCCCTCCGTAAAGCCACGCATTTATAGGCTGCAGCGTTTGGAGGATGCTGCAGTCCATCCCCAGGGGAACGTAAAGCACTTCCCCAGCAGGAGCCTGAGGAGAAGACAAAACACCAGCCCGTTCCTTTGGGCACGTCTCTCTCTGCCGTGAAGTGTACAAGAGTGTGCACTGTGCCCCGGTGCGTGGAGGACACCGACAGACACGGGCACCTGAAGCAGCAGATCCCTCAGCTCCGGAGCGGGAAGCGCAACAGGGACTCTCCACCAGTTACGGCACACGCAGCAAGTTTTGACCAAGTTTCACAAACCCACGTGTTCCGCCTCAACTATTTCCTGACAAATTTTCACTTGCTAATTTATTATTTTCCACCACAAATGCATCCATCACTGAAACAGCTAACCCCAGAATTGGTAAGAAAGCACACACGGGTATTTTAGAAGTGCCAAAACTCAACAAAAGCGCAATCTTTTTGCTTACGTAAAATAATCTGGCGGGTTGATTAACGTCTATCATTTCTCTTAGCGCAGGCCAACGAGCTACATCCTGTAGGGCAGAGGATCTAAAGATCAGCACTTTTCTTTCATCTGAAATAGTCCCAAGCACTAATTACAACAAATAACGCTCCCAAGGCCCTGCCTACTCCCATCGACACGACTGCGAGGCCTGCAGCCTTCCTAAGGATTTCTTCTTAACTTCTAATCTCCGTCCAGAAGAGCGGTTACATCCGCAACTTCCTATTAGGCCCTGCATCTCCCAACAGCTTTCAAAACAGAACTTCCTTCACACAACTACAGGCAGCTGACTGAAACTGCAGCTTGTTCCACGCTTTCACCTTTCCCTTTGAGCACTTCTGGGGGAGGAGAAAAGGGAAAGAAAAAAATAAAATATATATAATTACCACCTCCGATTAAAATCCAATCCTTTCCAATCTGATTACAACTCAGAAGGATGAAAATCTAAGCGGTCTGGGACGGGGAGGGAGCTCTGTGACAGACGGGCCCGGTGGGGCTGGAAGCTGACGGTATCTCAGGGAGGAAGGGGCAGCCTGCGCTCACCTACAGCCCCCCACAGCGCCAAAGGCCCCCAAGACCAAATGAAAATACTTTCAGAGCAGACCCCACCTATTTAACCATGCCTCCTCGTGCAATACACGCTGTTTGTAGCCACATGTTACGCTCAAAAGAGTGATCCTGCCCCTCGTGTTTCTAAGACTGTGCAAATGAAGGACGGGCACGGTAAACGAGCAGCTCACGGGAGACAGCACGGGAAGGGGAGACCGGATGGTGCCTGCTCCAGTTTCAAAGAAGGTGGCCGGTTATGACGCACACGTTCCGGGCCAAAACTTGCAGCGAAAGCTAAGGCAATCTCTTTATGTATTTTATTTTTGCTATTTTCAGCTCTAACGTGCCCACAACCTCACCACAGAACCGGCCTTCCAGCCCAGCGCTGCAGCAGCCGAACACCGCCGCAGCTCAGGGCTGTCAGTCGGGAGCAGCCGCCAAACCTCCCGGAGGCCTCGCACCTAAAACCGCCGCTTTTCTGCCCCTTTTTCCAGCCCCGAAGAACGGCGAGGCCTGCTGGAGGCGGCGGGGGGGGGGGGGGGGGGGGGGGCC
>JAOQGH010000014.1:3528086-3538348 GCA_025769975.1 Gallinago jamesoni | reverse complement strand
CGGCCCGGGGGGGGGGGGGGGGGGGGCCCGTGTCGCCCCGGCCTTGATAAACCCGACTTCAGAGGCTCGTTAGAGCTCAGCCCCAGGAGCTGGGCCCCGGGGGAGGGGGGCGCGGAGGACCCCCGGCTCCCCGTTCCTATGGCGACGGAGGATGCCGGTGCCGCAGTCCGAGGCGGTACTTGCGGTACCCGGAGATGAGAGGGGCCGGGCGGGCGGGGGCCGGGGAGGGATGCACCCCCGCTGGAAATTTAATGACGGCAATTAACGACGGGAGAGGCCGGCGGCTCCCCTCGGCGCCGGGCGGGAGGGGGCACAAAACTTCGCCGTCCTGGGTTCAAACTTGGGGGCTTCTCTCTCCTTGTTCGCCCCCCCTCCCGCCTTTTGTCCTCTCCCTCCGTCCAGCGCCCCGTCGGGGAACACGGACAGGGCGAGGGGAGCGAGTCGGGACCCCCCGGTGTGGGATGAGAGGGGGGGGGACGTTGGCCCCATCGTGCGCATCGGAGCCCGAGACAGAGTGACAAACCCCAGGCACCCAACCCCCAGAGCCCCCTCCCAGGGTCGGTGGCCCATATCTCCCTCCAGTGGCCCAGGGACCATCTCCTGCCCGGACAAGGTGCCCAGCGGTTGTGGGACAGAGCCCGGAGGGGCTGGGGGGCAGCGAGAAGGGGCAGCCCTTCCCTGGGGCAGCAGAAGCCCGGGGGGGGGACACACACGACCCTCAGCGTCCATGAGACCAAGGGCTGGGTGTGTGCGGAGAGAGGAAGGGAAAAAGGTGAGAGAGGAAGGGAAAAAGGTGGGAGAGGAAGGGAAAAAGGTGGGAGAGGAAGGGAAAAAGGTGAGAGAGGAAGGGAAAAAGGTGGGAGAGGAAGGGAAAAAGGTGAGAGAGGAAGGGAAAAGGGTGAGAGAGGAAGGGAAAAAGGTGAGAGAGGAAGGGAAAAAGATGAGTTCTCCCCAGTTTTGTCTCTCCCCACTGTCTCTTTCCTTCCCGTTTTCTGCCGCCCTCCTTCCCCTCGCCTGCTCCTTCCACCCCGAGCGCTCGGTGCTTTTTGGGGGCACGAAGAGGCAGCGTCTCAAACCCTCCGTGGAGCCTTGAAGGGCCGTGAAAACGCTGCGTCTGAGCCACCGCACGCCCCCGGGCATCCGCGGGAGGGGAAAAAAGAGCAACCCACCAATTCTGTAAAATAAGACGTGTTTCTGGGCTTGCAGCGCCGGGCAACATCCACATCCCAGGGATCCACACCCCAGGGATCGATCCACACCCCAGGGATGGATCCACAGCCCAGGGATCCACAGCCCAGAGATCCCCAGCCCAGGGAGGCTGCTCTGTGCCAATCCCTCAGCAATCCGCTGAGGTTTTTGGTTTTCCTCCTTCTTTAATCCTCTAACTGGGGTGAAACCAGGCTTTTTTTTTTTTTTTGGCTCGGCTCTTCCCTTTCTTGTCCCCAAAACCAGCCATGAGAGCGATGCCCGTGTCCCCACCACGGAGCTCTGCAGAGGGGGGACTGGCTTCACCCAGCAAAGCAGGACTGGGGGGTCTGGGGCTTTCTCTGCTCCACCCTGTCCCTTCCCCAGCTCAGGAATTGCCCCCCGGAGCCCCCTGGCCATGCAGAGCTGGCCGTGGCGGGCTGGGCTATGGTGGCCACGGGTCCCTTCCAGCTCTTCTGCTGTGTGTCCCCGTGCTGTCCCCAAACAAGGCGTCCCTGCACCCGCTGGGCTTTGGGAGGAGAAATTGTCCCCAGGAGGCACCATTCCCTGGGGACACGGCTGGGAGCCACACGGCTGGCACCCCGAGCCAAGACACACCGACCTGGCCAGAGCGTGCCCGGGCACAATCCACGTGTCCCTCGGTGGTCACAGCTCGGGGGGGTGTCAGTGGGTGGTTGGGGGGTGCTTGGGGCTGGGGACCCCAGGTTTGAACAGCACAGGAGACCCTGCTCAGTGGTGATGGCATCCCCCTGCCCACATCATCTGCTCTGGGAAGCACCAGGAAAACACCGGTGCCATCCCTGGGACACCCACTGGTGACACCACCAGGAAACCCACAGGTGCCATCCCTGGGACACCCACTGGTGCCATCCCTGGGACACCCACTGGTGCCACCACCACGAATCCCACCAGTGCCATCCCTGGGAAACCCACTGGTGCCATCACCACAAAAGCCACTGGTGCCATCCCTGGGACACCCACAGGTGCCATCCCTGGGACACCCACCGTCACCGGCACTGGAAGAGCTCGGCCACGGAAGAGAAAGGCGTCGGGAACCGGTGCTGCTCCGACATCCATTTCCCACCTCCCTCCTTTTCCGAGGATTTGCATCTCTCTTTCGGGCAGCTCGGTTTCCAGCGCAGAAAGGGCTCTGCTGGGGTCTCCCCCCTCCTCTTCCAGCAATTGTTATGTTAAAATCCTCAGGACATGTTTCTGCAAAGAATTAAAAGAGGGTGAGGAAGAGATTGTTTTCATCCGTGTCTCACTAAATCTCTGACCTTGAGCGTGAATAGAAAACAAGAAAAAAGGGACTTTATGCTAATATCGCTCACTAAGCACAAGGGGGAAAAATAATAACGGCAAATGAAGATTATGAATGCAAATCAACTTAATAAAGAGACAGGGTCTGTGCAGGAGCCTTGTTTTGCTCTTGTACAGATGACTCGCATTGTCTGGTTGCGCTGCACCCCAGGTCTAATCATTACAAATTATATCAGGATAAGAAAAGGAAAGAACAGGAAAGATTTAATTCTCTAATTATGACATCGTTCCCTTCCCTCGCTCGCGGCCGCTCGTTTCGGGAGGCCCCTCGCTCCGGCCCTGGGCGAGCGGCTCCGATCCCATCTCCCTCAGCTCTGGCCACTCACGCTCAGGAACGGGACCATCCTGCTGCTCCGGAGCTGGATCCCGGGCTCAGGACCCCCCTCCCACATTACGGGGGGGCAGCCGTGGGGGACACCATGTCCCTCTGCCACCCGGAGCCATGTCCCCTGCACGGCCCAGGCTCCAGCAGGAAAGAGGCATCAGCCAGGCTGGGTTTGGGAGCCACGGGACCACCCTGCTCCCCTGCCTCATCCAGGGGTAATTGTTTTGCTCCCCCTTTTCCCATTCTCTCATCAGCCTTTTCAGCTTTCCCCCCCCCCCCCCCCAACACGGGGACGGGGGGTCTCAGTGTCCCTGCACAGAGCATCCAGCCTGACAAAGCCCCAGGGCTGGGGGGGTCTCGGGCACCATCACGACACCCTGGGAAGAGCGTTGAGGCAGCGACAGCCCCGACAAAGAGCAGCCCCCACTCACGTCCCGGGAGGCAGCGGGAACCCACCGGCTCCCTTCCAGCAGGGTATTCCTTCTACAGGTGGGGGAGAGGGGGTGGGAGATGGGAATGGCCGGGGATGGTCCTTGCCGTGGTGTTTCCACGGCCGTGGGGGTCCCACAGCCCCTTCCCGACCCCCCCAAACCCACCTCGGCCGTGGGCGAAGCGCCCCCAAAGCTCCGCTTTCCGAGAAGCCAGAGCCCGAGCTCAGCCCCCCCCCCAGCACTAGGAAAGGTCCCTGCTTTGCTGGGAGATGCTGAAAACCCAGATCGGCACCAAAAGGTGATCCTGGGCTGCTGCCGTGTCCTCCCAGCGCTGCTGATCGCCCCCCTCCCCCGGGACAGTGTTGGGGGCACAGGGGGTGCTGCCAGCCGGGGGCTCGGGGACGGTTTTCCTTCCTTCCTTCCATCCGCCGCGGGAGGTGACTCCAGGGCCCCCTTCCATTTGAAACCCACATCCCGCTGGATGCAAATCCCACAGGGAGCTGGGACCCGGCTGGAATTCATTTCCAGGGCCCCCCCAGCACCACCACCCCCATCCCCACTCCTCTCTCTGGAGACCTGTCCCATCTCCAGCCGGGAATAAACCAGGACCCCCAGCCCCACGCTGGGTCTCCGGCTGCTGCAGACACGGGGCTGGCGCTGCCCCCCTCACCCCCCCCCCCCCAGGATTTGCTTTGAAACCTCACCTAAAACGGGCTAAAGGAGGTGTGGGGTGTTTAAATGAGAGCAAACCCTCGGGAACCCCCCCGGCCCCAGGAGGGGGGACCTCGGTGGGGTCTGAAACCACCCCTCCGGCTGCGGGTCACGCTCCTCCATCCGTGCCCCGCCATCAACAACCCGGCTGGTGGTGTCTTCCTCCCACAAACAGCTCCCCGCTGCCCCCCCCGTTCCCTCCCCCCTTCCCAACAACACCCACCGGAGGGTTTGGGCTGGGAAGGCAGCTCTTTAATCTCCAGCAAGCCTTTGACAACCTGTCTCGTCCCGGCTTTTAGCTGCGTGAGAGCTGCTCGCTAATGGAGCATTAACCTTGGAGAGCTTCTGCAATTACTCCAACACTAATTCTGACACTTTTTGGTGTATCTGTTTGTTCTTTTGACAGGCAAAAGGAATTTCTTTTTAAAAGCTGTTTGATACATTTGAGACCTTCTGTCCACATTTTTTTTTTCCTTTTTTTTTTTTTTTTTTTTCCTCTTTTCCTTTTTTTTTTCCTGCCGGGGATGGGAAGGTGGGGGAGAGGCAGCGGAGGTGGAGACGGCACCTTCCCGCAGACACCAGCCAAGATATTCCAAACCCCTCCCACCCCCTGTTTTAAGTCACAGAAGCGTTTGGTCTCTCCTGACCTCATTAGGGTAATTAGTAAACCTTTTGAAGCTGGGAGAATGGCTCTGAGCTGTGGGAAAGCGAGGGGAGCAAAGAGAGCGCGCGCGGACGGAGAAAAGGGGGAGAAAAACATCTTTCTGCAGCGAAGAGGTGACCCGCAGGACGGCAGGGGAAGGGGAGGCGGATGAAGAGCCGGCAGCTTCTTTCCCCTGGAAATCTCCTCAAATTGCCTGATTTTAAGAGGATGGAAATCCCAGCCCCCGTTATCCCATCGGATGCTGCCGGCGGAGTGGGGCTGGGACCCACAGATCTCCCTTGGGCTTTCTCTCCTCTGCCACCGCTTCCCGGGATGCCCTTTGGCAGATGAGCTCTCCTTGCGCCTCTCTCCTCCCCTCCCTCCACCAAAAGGTTCCCTCCACGTTATTTTCCCTCCAAAGCTGGCGTTTTCCAGGTGGGAAGGGCTGTCCCCGGCCTGCAGGGCCCCCAGCTGAGCCACCCCTCCTGGAAGCGGTGCAGAAGGGACACCTCCAGTCTGAGAAGGCACCGGGGATGGAGGTTCCTGCCGGCCTCGGGGGGAGGAAGGGAGTTATTTTGGTTTGAAAACCACTTTGTCTGAGTCAATCCCCGGCATGGGGAGAGGTGTGAGAGGGACGGGAACCTTCATTAAGGACACACCGTCCTCCCTTCCTCTTCCAAACCCAGCCAACGCTCCCAACGCGCTCATCCGAGGGGCCGGGATGACGACTGGGGAGCAGCTAAAGGTATAACGTGGATAAAAACCCCGCTTCGCAAAGGAAGAGGGAAAAAAAGAGAAAAAAAAAAAAGAGTGGTATCTCAGCCCTTTGCTTCGTATCACAAAGGGCACAAACCCAACACCGCTCCGCGCTCTTTAGAAAGAGGGGGTTTGATGTCAGAGAAAAGTAGATTAAAATAACGGTGGCAGAAAGAGAAAAAGAGATGAGAATATTCCCTGGTACCGGAGAATTGGAGCCGCCGCGTCCCCGCGTCCCCCTGCGCCTTCGGCCGCACACAACGACGGCCGCCCTGCTCCTCCTCTCTGAGATCCCCCGTTATATGTCGAGGTTCCCCAGCCCGGGGCTAGAGCCAGCCCTCCATCTCTCCAGAACATCCTCCATCCCTCCAGCAGAACACCCTCCATCCATCGTTTCCTCCCTGCCTCCAGGAGAACACCCTCCATCCCTCCCTCCAGGCCAACCATCTTCCATCCCTCCAGCAGAACATCCCTCACCCCTCCAGGAGAACCATCCTCCATTCCTCCAGTAGAACATCCTCCACCCATCCCTTCCTTCCTCCCTCCAGAAGAACACACTCCATCCCTCCAGAAGAACACCCTCCACCCCTTCCTCCAGGAGAACCATCTTCCATCCCTCCAGGAGAACACCCCTCATCCCTCCAGGAGAACCATCCTCCCTCCATCCCCCTCTCCAGGAGAACATACACCATCTCTCAAGGAGAACCATCTTCCATCCCTCCAGGAGAACCATCCTCCATTCCTCCAGTAGAACATCCTCCACCCATGCCTTCCTTCCTCCCTCCAGGAGAACACACTCCATCCCTCCAGAAGAACACCCTCCTCCAACCCTCCCTCCAGGAGAACCATCCTCCATCCCTCCCTCCCTCCAAACCCCCCGCTGCTCGTTCCCAGCGTTAATGCCCATCAGGATTGTCACATCAGAAAGGGGGTTTACACCACGTCTGTCAGCGCGGGGGCAGCGCACGCGGCTCAGGCTGAACAAAGAAACCATTAGGATTATTTTAAGTACATCGGGTGGTTTGTTTTTTTTTTTTTTCCTTTTCCTTTAAAAGAAGGAGGGTAATTAACCAGCAGAACATATTTGCCGTGTATCAGGGGCACGGTAAATGCTCCATCGCTCCGTTGTTCCAGACGAATCCTGGCGTCGTTTCCAAGAGAAACCTTCTGGTTCTGCTGCTCACGGGGAAAAAGAAAAAAAAGGGCAAACGAGGGGGTGCCGGGGGGGGAGGCTCCGCGCCACCAACGGAGCGGTTCCTTCTCGCCGTAAAAAACTGCAAATCTCAACATTCCCACTGCCCGGCTCGTTACCGACCAGCAGATGGGAAGGTTCCTCTGATTAACGAGAGCAGGGGGATCCCCCAGCGCTGACACCACCAGTTGCTGTGGTTGGCGGCAGGGAAACGTATGGAAACCAGGAGCCTCCAACGGGGAGGGAGCGAGGGGACATCAGCCGATGTCAGCGCACGTTCACACGCAGATTCGGTGCCAATTCAGTAAAATTTGCAAATACAAACCCCTTCACGCCCAGGAGCCGCGATTACAGGGAACCGGGTGATGTGCTCCAGCATGTCAGCCCGTCTCCCCACCTCCCAGAAACTGATGGTAATTAAAACAGATGGTAATTAGAATCATGGCATGGTTTGGGTGGGAAGAGACCCCAAATCCCCCGGTTTTACCCCCTGCCCTGGGCAGGGACACCTCCCACCAGCCCAGGTTGCTCCAAGCCCCCTCCAACCGGCCCTTGAACCCCTCCAGGGATGGGGCAGCCACAGCTTCTCGGGGCAACCTGTTCCAGGCTCTCACCACCCTCCCACCAAAGAACTTCTTCCCCAAAATCTCAGCTCCATCTCCCATTTTTTGGTTTAAAACTGCTCCCCCTCCTCCTACGGCTCCACTCCCCAAACACCAGCTCTGGAAGGATCTAAAAGCCGGTGCTGAGGGACACGGGTCAGTGGTGGGTTGGTCAGTGGGGGGTTGATGGTTGGTCTTGATGCCCTTGAAGGTCCCCTCCAACCCAGGGAAGTGGTGGAGTCACCAAAGAATCACAGAATGTTTGGGGTTGGAAGGGACATTGGGGTTTAAGGATGACCATCCAGTTCCATCCCTTCTAATGGCAGGGACACCTTCGATGAATCTCAGCTCCATCTCCCCTCTTGCAGTGTCCAACCCTTCCCCCTCCTCCTAGGGCTCCCCTCCCTCATCAAGAGTCCCCCCCAGCTTTCCTGGAGCCCCTTGAGGGACTGGTATTGTCCACAAGCCGCTCTCCAGGAGCAGAGGGGTCTCTGAACCCCTAGGGAACGCCGCTGAAGCGAGGCGGGTCCCCAGGAGTCCCCCAGCCCATGGAAGTCCTTCCACAGCCCCGTTTTCTGGCAATTCCATCCGGAGGGTGCCGTGAAGTCCCAGCCCCCCCCCCCCCCCCGCAGGAACCCTGGGACGAGGGGGCTTCGGCTGGTGCCTTTGATGCGGCGACGGGAAGAAGGGAGCACTGAAGTGTAACATCTGAGACGTTCGTCTCGGGTTTAATTTTCGGGACCTCTCCTGCCTTCCTCGCGTGCAGCCAGGCATTAGCATGCACCAGAGGCGCCGCGTCCCCTTTAATGTTTACTCATCCTTAGATTGCAAAAATTGTTGTGTGAATTCCTCCTTCAATTAGCTCTGGTACTCGGGAAAAAAAATATTGTTCCATCGCCAGTGCAGTTATGATCATTTCTGTCCTTTATACTTTTATTCCCTGGTGTAACTTAAAAAGCAAACGCTTCCCCGTTCTCCCCCGCAAAGCCCCCTTCAAATTTTTATTTTTATTTTTAAAAAAAAAAAAAAAAACAAAAACAAAACCAACCAGCGTTTCTGAAGGAAAGGCTTTTGTGGCTGAAGTGCCACTTCCCTTCACCTCTCCGTCACGTACGGGAAGAAAATAAAGATCAGAAGGAGGATTTAGACAAAAAGCCAACTAAGTAAAGCTAATTTTTTCTCCAGAAGAATCCCGCCAGTTGTGTGGAAGAGCTTTGTTGAGCGGAACAGACGAGACATCAGAGGAGACTCTGCAGCGGGTTTTCAAGTGTTTCCAGCCCCTTCCCAACACGCAGCCCCTTTCCCCCCATAAACACGGGGAGGGGACGTCAGAGCAGCCCCCGTACCCACGGGGCACCGGGGGAGCAAATCCACCACCTCATCTGCAGCACCTGGGGAGGAAAACTACCCCCGACACCCCCCGTGTGAAGACCCTGGAAATGAGCAAAATGGGGAGCGGAGCGAAAAACAGGCATGGAAATTCCACTTCCCAGAGCCATGGTCAACGCCGACGTCCCCGGAGCCGCTCGGCGAGAGCATGGGCCACCAACTGAAGAAGATGCTTGTGATCTCTCACCACAACCACACTCATCTCCCCCGTGCTGAGGGCAGCTCCCAGCCCCACAGTGGCCAGTCCCAGCCCTACAGTGGCTCCCAGCCCCAGCCCCACGGTGGCTTCCAGCCCTGGTGGTGGCTCCCAGCCCTTCGACTACCTGGAGGGGGGGTGTAGAGAGGTGGGGGTCAGTCTCATCTCCCAGGTCACAGGAGACAGGACAAGGGGAAACGGTCTCAAGTTGCCCCAGGAGAGGTTCAGATTGGATATCAGGAAGAATTTTTACACCAAAAGGGTTATCAAGCCTTGGAATGCCCAGGGAAGGGGTTGAGGCACCATCCCTGGAGGTGTCCAAAAGATGGGTAGACATGGTCTACCTCAGGAATACGGTTTAGGAATTTTTATTTCCTATTCAATTTTTTGTCAGAGTTAGGTTGATGGTTGGAGCAGACGATCTTTAAGGTCCCTTCCAGCCTAGACGACGAGTGATTCTATGATTCTACAATCCCTTCTTCCATACAGCAACCAGGAAACTCACACACACAGACTGTTCTCCACCCACATGCACCCCCTAAAAAAACCCCAAAAACCACCAAAAAAACAACCAACCAAACCCAGGAACCCTCATTAAAGCCCCGGTCTGGCTACAGAGAAGTGCTTTTCCACCCCGGCAGAAGGGATGGTTCCTCCCCGCCGTGGCAGAGGTGATGTTGTGCTCCACGGCACCCAGGCACAGCCGGCTGAAATCAGAGGAGCTCACCGGGACACGGCCAACGGCCCCCAGCCCCCACCTCGAGGAAGGAGATCTGCATCCCCGGAATCACTCAAACCGGAGTTTGACAGAAATTCAGAGCGGGTCCGGGCCGCCAGCTCGTGTCTGTGACTTGAATCCCATCCCCAGCTGGAGACAGGGCCAGGGAAATGGGGTGGAAAACGAGGAATCCGCCGCTAATCAGCACGCACAGGCCACGGTCATCAGTGCTAATTGGGGCTACCAGCCCCTTCAGCCTGAAAAGGAACCAGCAGAGAGTTTGCACCCCGTCCCCGGGCTTGAAAGGGCGATGCTGCCCTGGCCAACACCCTCTGCCCCTTCGTTAAGCCCTGCGTTAATTGTGCACAGCCTGCTCCCTCAGGGAAAGCCGGGAGCACCTCCCTGGGGGCTGGGATTTCACACCTTTGTGTGACACAGGGAGCAGGAACACGGCTCGGAGAAAGGGGAGGAAACCCCAGGGTCCCCCCAGGGTCCGTGGGGAGCCCTGTCACACCAGGGGACCTTAAATCCTCATCTGCCCCGGAAGGACAACAAACCCTTGCAGACAAGCACTAACAGGGCTGGGTAAACCCGGTGGAGGTAAAGGCTGGGGTGGGAGCTGGGAGAAACCCTCTCCTGGCAGAGCCCCCCCAGGAGCTGCCCCCAAACCTGCTGTTCCCTCCCTGAGGCCGGGGAACACGCTGCCACCGAGGCCAGGGGACACGTAGCCCCCAAGGCCAGGGGACACGCTGCCACCGAGGCCAGGGGACACG
>JAOQGH010000014.1:3507450-3527986 GCA_025769975.1 Gallinago jamesoni | reverse complement strand
ACACGCTGCCACCGAGGCCAGGGGACACGTAGCCCCCAAGGCCAGGGGACACGCTGCCACCGAGGCCAGGGGACACGCTGCCACCACACTCCAGAGCTGCTGGAGGGAAGAGCTGCATTTTTAAGGCCCTGGGATTTATTTCCAGCTCCAGCCGGCGCTGGCAGTGCCCCGTCAGCAGCACGCTCGGTCTGTGAGTGCCATCTACAGGGTGGCACCGGCCCCGATACCCACGGGAGAGAAGAAGCCCCTACCAGCATGAAAGCTGGTAGGGAAGGAAGGGAAAAGGCTCTTCCTTGGCTGTGCCGTGCTCCGGGACGAGCCTGGGGCCACCAGCCTCCTGCGCGCAGGACACAGGGACACGGGCCGGGTGGCAGAGCGGGACACGGGGAGGTGGCAGAGCGGGACACGGGGGAACTCGGCGTCTCCTCTCATCAGGGCCACTAATCTCACATCTGGAAAGGGAGGAGAAGCAAATGTTAGTGCCAGGGAACACCCGTCATTCTCTTCAGGCTTTAATTCTCCGCGCTGAGGAGCCGGGATTTCCCCACGCAGGGGACAGTCTCTCCTTCCCGACCCCCCACCCCACCCCCCAAAAAAAAAGCAAAACGTCACTTGGTTCTGCTGGGGGGAGAGTGGGATCACCCACGCGGGGATTTTACCGTGTCTGGTGAACAAAACCAGGGATTAAGTTAAGAACGGGGAGAAAGGAAAGGCAGGAGACTTCAGAAAACTGAAATAAACCCCAAAATGAAGGGTGAAGGCGAGCGGGCGGCGGTGGGAGAGGAGGGGATCCAACAGGGTGACGGTGTCAGAGCAAGGCAGGGCTCGGGGAGGGGGGGCTCAGCAGAGAGAGGCTCCACAAAACCCATCCCTGGGGGCCCCCCCAGAAGAACCTCGAGGGCGCCGGGGCAAAACAGAACCGCTCCGTGCCGGGCGGGGGGGGGAAAGATGAGCTCCCCCATCTCCGAGAGGACAGACAACACGAGGCTCTCCAGCGCTGGTTTATTGGCCTCTTGGGGATCCGTTGGGAGCGCAGGGCCCTCTCCCGGGCGCTCCGACATCCCGGCCACGCTCCAGCCACACGCACAGGAGGAACACCACGGGAGCAGGCTACGGACAACGGGGAGCCGCTGCTCGGTCAACCCCATTGACCTCACCCCCGCGGCTCAACACCGGCAGCGGAGGCTCCGAGAGGGGCCCTCCGAGAAGGTCGGAGAGAGAGAGAGAGAGAGAGGCAACCACCCACCCACGGCAACTTTTTTAAGTCAGGCTTTGGCTCAAACAATAGCGATTGTTTCAGGCGAACCCCGCGGCAGCCGCTCGTGACACACAGGGGGGCTGGTGACAGGGGGACAGTCTCCGTCCTCACCGCCCCCTCGGCAGCCGTTTGGCAAGGAATACCCACGGGAGCTCTGCACAGGCCACCAGCCAAGGGCAGCCAGTGGCCCCAGAGCCCCCCAGTTCACTCCAGAGAGAGGGAAGTGCAGCAGAAGCTGGGGAGGCACGAGGGACAGACACACGTACTCACAGGAGGCAGCCGGAGCCGGCTCCCAGCACACGGGTGGCTGTTTGCACCTGGGTATTTATCTATAATAGATATAGATATCTATATCTACACCTATTTAGATACATATCTAAATCTATAATCTAACATAAACCTATTCCTGAAAGACTACTACAAGTTCTGCCTGTGTCAAAGAGAGCAGCCAGGCTATCGACACGGGTATCAACTGCACGTAAAGCAACTAAAACTGTAACTCAGGACACCACTGGACTGCCCTCATTATGGAAATGGGGTGCAAGGCTTTAAAAGCCACTGTTATTGGCAGGATCTCTCCCGAAAGCCTGCCCTGGCTCTGACTGCCCACGGGGGCACCGTCCCTCTGCCGTGAGCAGCTCCAATTTATTCTTCCAGGAGAAATGCAGCTCAGCAACAAATAGATTACAGATCTGAGACTCCTCCGAGGACTAATCAGCACCTTTGCTTTCTCCTCTCAGAACAACGGGCTGAGAACGGAGCAGAAATATAAAGCCTTGGCCGGCGAAGAGCCCCCCCAGAGCCCCCCTGCTCCCAGGACACAGGATTCTCTAGGGGAAAATGGAACGAGCCGCGCAGGGTCACCGGTTACAGCCCAAACCTCCCTCCAGCCACAACAGGAACAGGAAAAAAAGCGACAAGAAGGCTATGCTACAGCCCCACAATCGTGTTTTTATTCCTCACATGATGAAACCCACCCCCCTTTAAGGACACCAGCAGAAGGGCTCTGGAAACATGAACGTGGCGCACAGACATCGGGCTGGCAAACCCTCCAGGGTCCTCAGCTTAATTATCATTTGCCTCCACAGTACCAGGACAGGGACCTCGTTAAATGCTCTGCCTGTGTCCCTCCACGTCTTCCCCTGCTCAAATTCGAAATACCTATTACGGCAAAATCAAATTCTATCAACATTATTTTCATGGCAGGGCCTGGGGCCTGAGGTCCCCTTTTTGATCAAAATCATTCAACTGTTAACATCAAAAAAAAAACAAAAACCATATAATCACCCGCTCCTGCAAAGCGAGGAAACTTCAAAACTGCAGAAGCCATCTGTCCGAGGAAGAGCAGAGCCTGGAGAGTGACCAAGCTAATTGTCTCGGGTAGAGAGAGGCTGAGAAACGTGTCGGTGGAAGCGCTGAGCCGGGACGGAGCTGCAGCCAGGCTGCCCTGGCCTCGACAGAGCAAAGAACAGCTTTGCAGGGGGGGGGGGGTGTGTGGAAGGGGCAGAGAAAGTCCCGGGGGTGCGCAGGGACCTGCTGGTGCGGGATCAGGGAAGACCCAGGACCAGGAATCCCACAGCCCAGCTCCCACCGCCGGATCGAGCCGTTCCCGCTGCTCCCAGGGAGGACGGCGGCGAACGCTTTCATCTCAGCCCAACACGCAGCCAGCACCTCAAAGAGGCATGAAAAGGATAGAAACGATATGAAATTAGGGCACATCCAAAGTGCTGTGGTCACATGACAGCATTACTAAAAATATATTTTTTTTTTTATATATATATATATTCAAAAATTCTTTTGCACGTGTGCAAGACAGAGCTGCTGGCACCTGGTGGGGGAGGGCATTTCTCCGGGAAAGTTCAGCCCCTGGCATGGGTGAGCACCAGGATCACACCAGGCCCTCAGGAGGGGGGTTTGGGGCAGCAGTGAGACCCCCAGCTCCCAGGTGACCCCCAGCAAACCCCTCTGTCTGATAAGGCCATCCCTTCTGCCCTGCTTTGTCCCCCTTCTCAGCAGGGCATTTGCTAATCAAAAGGAGCCATCACTCCAAAGACAATCTCCATCGTCATCTAAAAGGTGGTGTCACGCAGGGAACCGCCCCCGACCCGCAGGGGAACTCCCTCGGGTTCTCCTACCAAAGGCACAGACCAGTTTGGGGTGGAACTGGGGCTGAAGGACACAGCCCTGCTCAGTTTTCAAGGAAGGGCCCTCCCCTCAAAGCTAAACATGCCAGGAACAAGAGCACTTTGCGAGCAGTTGTCACCATTGTAGCAGCAGATCCATCTAACAATGACCTTCCAACACATTCACATTTGGTCCTACACATAGAAAAACCCCTAAATACCCACACAAGGGGCTGTAAGGAACAGCCCGAGTACCCGCCAATGGAACTCCAGAACCCTTCACAAAGAGATTAGTTTTCAGCCAGGGCTCTCTGGTTCAAGAATCACAGTTCACGGGGCTTTGGGTCCTCCTCTTCCAGTCTTCAGATGCTCAGAGACCGGTCACCATCACAGTAAATGTTCTCCGACTCAGGCGGCAGCACCCTGGCTCTTCCCCGGGTGACCTCGGAGGGAGCCAGCAGCTCAAAAGTGCAGAATTTCGGTAGAAGTGACCCATTTCCCTGGTGAACACACCACCGGAGCTGGTGAACGCAGCACTGGCAGCCCCACGCCCAGACTGCACCCCCGATGGCTCTCCTGGAGACATCTCGGCCTCTTCGGGCCGAGAGGCACCTTTCATTTGTAAACATGTCTTCCCTGTAAACCCACGAATGGCCACCTGTACCTGCTAACCCTGCAACTGCAAGAAAACTGACACATTTAACTCATTCCCAAAGCTATTCCCTCTCTAAATTAACCCCACACCCTCCCCAGACGAGCTCCCCCAGCTCCCACCACATCAGCGTTGATTAGAGACACCTCCCAAAGAAGCAACCCGGTAATGCAGGAAGGAAAGAGGATCAGCCCGAAAACGGAACCCTCTCGCCTGCCATCCGAAGCCGTGGTCTGCAGGGAGAGGGGTGGGAGCACCCCTGGGGCCAGCAGACACAGCCGCAGCACTTGAGTCCAGAGCAGAAAGATCCCAAAGGCTGAGCATCCCTCCAGGAATTACGTTTTTCTCTGCGCCACCAACAGCACCCAACGCGGCGCCGTTTAACCGGCAGCTCGGCCCTTCCCCAAAAATCACGTGTGAAGAAAACAGGTTTGGTCCCCTTTTCCCCCGCCCCAGCTGCGGAATGGTTGGTACTGTTAATTAATAGTCATTATAAGCAATTATAAAAAAATAAAAAAACTCGAGCACTGGTAAGGTGATTCCGCTGGACTTGGTCCGTCTGTGTGGCTGGTGGCACCGCTCCCACGTCACCTGGAAAAAAAGAAGACACCCAGTGTCAGAGCGAGTGTGTGCACGGGGACACAGATCACTAGGGCCTCACGCTGGCCGGGGGGAGCCGAGCCACACTCCTCCTCAGCTCTGAACAACACCCTCCAGAGAAACCCAACCGGGGCAGGAACGGGTGCCCCACTGGGACCGGGGTGTGACTTGGGAGCAATTCCTAAACTGAGAAAAATGGGAGTTTTTGGTTTCCTGTCTCCCTTTGGGAGGCCAGGCTGGGCAGAAGGGCTGCCTTTTGCCTCCCACGGCCCCGCTGAACACCAGGCACAAAGCCACGCTCCCGGCAAACCGGGGTACGTCCCTCCCGGTACAGAAAACCGAGATAATTTCTAAGAGTATCTCACCAGAACGGTGAGATAAAGTCCACGTGCCAAGGCGCAGAGAGCACACCCGGCAGGTTAATTGGTGCAGGTTTGGTTGGTAGGATCTGCTCCCAAGCTCCCACCTCCTCAGAAAAGGCCTCTCGGCCCCTCGCCAGGGAAAGAGAAAGGGCCCAAATGCCCGCTCACCGCCTCAGGTTCCTCGTCTCAAACACCGTGTCCTCGTCGCTGTCGAAGGAGGCCATCTCGATGCTCTGGTCGTAGCTGGAGAGGAGGCCGTACTTCTTCCGCTGGGGCTTCTTCAACCTGGAACGAGTTTTGGGCTCATTTCTGGGTCCCTCTGACCTGGGACAGAGAGAGGGCAAGGTGAGGGCGCCGCCACAGCACGGGTCTGCGGGGCCTTTAGCGGCCAGAAGGGCAAAAATAATCAAAATAACGGCACCGGGAAACGTTTTATCACCGCTAATTGCCTTAGGTAATTAACAGTGGGGTTGAATTTATGGCAGGATTTCACACGTGTCGCCAACAGGATGCACAGGGAAGTGCCCGGCAGAGGGAGGGAGGGGGGATCCGGGGATAACGGGGCACAAACGCAGGGCCCGGGGGGGAACCGGGGCAAGGAGGGGCACGGCCCCGGCCGGGGAGGGGAACCGGGGGGGAGGTGGAGAGGTGGACCGGGCCGTGCCACACTCACCGGAACGCCCGCAGGAGGAAATAGAAGGCGGCCAGGGCGGAGAGGGCGCTCAGCACGTACACCGCCCGCTTCAGCACCGGCAGCCCCGACCCCGGCGTCCGCCGCGATCCCGACGTCGGGTCCGGCCGCGTCCCGTTCCCCGCCGCCGGCCGCGCCGCCTCCGTGCCGTTGAGCGGGCTCGGGGCGGCCGAAGGAGCGGGCTCGGCGGCCCGGGCGGCGCGCAGGAGGAGAAGGAGGAGGAGGAGGAGGCAGAGGGGCTCCGGCCGCAGCATGGCCGGGCCGGGACGAGCGGGGCCTCGGCGGGGCGGTGGCGGCGGGACGGTGCGGCGCGGAGCGGGCCCCGGTCGGGCCCGGCGGAGCCGCACGGTGCGTTCCGGGGCAGCGCCGTTCCGGGCCGGCCCTGCCCGCGCAGCCGCCGCCGATCCCCCTCAGAAGGCCAGGTCTCCCTCAGGGCCGCCGTTCCCTGCTCCCAACAGCCGCCGCAGCCTCCTCGGGGCCGCCCTTTCTCCCGAAGAACCACCATTTCTTCCTCACAAGAAGACTCCCTCCCCGAGGGCCGCCATTTCCCGCTCTGGTTCTCTGCGTCCCCCCTCACAGCAAGATTCACTCCCTCAGGGTCACCCTTTCCCCCTCAGGGCTGCCATTTCCCCCGCCACGACGGCAATTTCCCAGCCAGAGGTGACCACTGATTAAAACACAAGCGTTTTGAGCATTTCTGCCTTCTTTTTCCACAGGACCCTGGGACTCTGCTCACCCCTATCAGCTTTCCTCTCAGGGAAGGGCCGGGAGCTGTCTGGACATGAAAAAAAAAGCATTTTGGCTGAAAATGGGGTCACACACAGCCCCAGGAGAAATCACATCAGGCCATGCGACAGGGCTTTACAACCAGCCCCTGCAGGTGGCTATTCCCTCATTAATGCACTGCCATAATTAGCGATGCCAAAATAACAGCACCTCAAACTAGGCCTCTATGGTTTTTTGCACCTATTAACTATTCCTGCCTGCGCTTAGGTATCTGGGCATCCTGCTTAGGAAGATCTTCCAAATAATGCTTTGTGAATATTTAGTTTAAATTCGTTTAAATGTCACCTGACTGCATTTTTTTTAAGCAGCAAAGGCTTCTCACACCCTCATGCCCCTTTATTTAATATCACCCTTCATTAACATGCAAAAATCCTCACCAGTGAATTGCTGATTGCTGGATACAGCCCCCAAAAGTGTGTCAGCTGGTTTCTTTTTTTAAACCTTGTTCACTTAGATAATTTGGGGGGGGAAAAAAAAAAAGTTAAAAAAAGAAAGTAGGTTTTGGGAAGCAAGCTGGATCGTCATTCCACCTCCTCGTGCACCAACACCCCAGGGCACTGATGGCTTTTAGGCAGCAAATGTCCCACTGGCACCTGATTGAATTCCCTTGTGCCCAGGACCCCCCCAGCAATTCTCTTAATAAAAGCACAAGTTTTTAAAGCATTTTTAAGCAGTGTCTTCAAAGGCACTTGGGCTGTGTGGTTTTTTTTTTGGATCATACACTGCTCTTGAAGACTGTAGTTCAAGTGGGGTGTAACCTAAAGCCAGAGAAGTATCAGTTGGAAAAAAAAAAGGGAGGAGGAAAAAAAAAAAACAGGAAAAGAGAATAAAGCTTTCATCTGTGTTCTTTTAACCCAGGAAGGAGAGCAGCAGAGACCACCAGAAACCCTCTCTCTGCCTTCACATCACCACCTCCTGCTCCATTCTCTTCAAAGCTGCCCAAAACACATCCAGAACTGCCAGGATGAATCCTCGTTACTGAACTACAACATTTGCAGATCTCATTCTTAAAATTATTTCTCACGAGCCCAGGTTCAGCTCATGAGGGTCTCAGGGAGGCGGTGATGGCTTTGAAGCCCCCAGAAGTGCCAGACTCAGAAGGGAGCAATGGAAGCTGCTTCCACCCCACAGCGTAACACCAAAGCTGACACACTGAAGGGCAAAAGGACTTTCAAGGATGGTTTGAGTTCCAGCGTGATGGATCAGAAAACATCACCGTCTACTTCAGAGAGATCTTATGATCCACGGCATGAAAAAGGTGGAGTCGGGGACCTGGAGGAATTCAGCAACCAGCACTCGTGACTTCATTATGAGCCAGGGACAAGGCAGCAAGTGAGTAAAAAAAATCCAAACAAATATTCCGCACATACAGAAAGAAAAGGGGAGTTTTTCTGGCCAATTTAACTTTTTGATGGTCCCATTTTGAAGATGGGACTTAAAATTGGGCAGGGGGAAGCACCGATCCAACCAAACTGGGGTTGGAAAGCGTCCTCTCTACAGCACATGCCAAGAAACACAAAAGGCTGAAAATCCTCCCCATACCTTCAGTTTACTGGAGAGCGGGTAAAGGTTAATAGAGCAGAGGAAAGTTAGAACATTTTATCACCACCAGGGTACAAGCTTCCTGCAAGGAATCCCAAATTCCTTTGCTCTGTGCCCAACTTCTATAGAGCTAGAAAAGCCCCATCACTCACAGCCAACTCAAGGCATAGGAGCTACCAGTCTGTTTGGCCACAGCAACCAAAATTACAGCCATTAACAACCCCACCATAACAAACCTTGATTAACACCACAATCCCAGTGTTTTAACTCCTGCACAGACCCATCTCTGCAGAATACAGCTGACATCAGCAGGCAACACCTGCTAATTAGAGAGGGTGGCTCCAAGTCCTTTATTAGCCACTGCCCCACACAGGAATCAAAGTGACCAGAATTAATTTGCTAATACCCAAGTTGTGGCTTTTCAGACCTAGATAAAGTATTTAACTCTAGTGATCCTCAAACCCAAGCTGTGAAGTTTGCCTCTGCCTTCACCGAGATGGGAAAGTACCCGAACACACAGAAATCACTAGTTTCAGACAGGAAAGTTTCCTATCCCACCTGAAAATTTTAAGGTGTAAAACTCTGTGAACTTCAGTGAGGAGCAGAAACATCACACCTCAACTTGCATCAGCAAAATAATTACTCTAACGCCTATGGAAGTAAAACCATTTATTATCCAAGCTCAAAAAAAAGCTTTAGCAAATTTAGCTAATTAGACTGTTGTATTTGTCACCACTTCACCTGCAGCAGCAGCTTCTCTCCCAAACACTGACCCCACATTTGTGCCATTGCTCACCCAACAGAGCCCCTCAAATGCAGCTGTCTCTCAAGTCTGGCAGATGCACAAACTTCAGGTAATTAAGCCACTTAATTGAATGGTACAATGATGCAACTGAATTTCTTCCTCACACTAGGCCTTAGTGACAGGTTCCTCCCCAAAACACAACAGCTTTGGTTTATTCAGTATTTTTAACTGGGCTCCACACCACAGAAGTGGGTTTCTCTTTATCCTTGTATTTCCCCACAAAAGTACTACAGAGATGAAATTTAATTTTTTCCACATTCCATTATTTTATTCTAGCTTAATCCACTTATTTCCTCCTTCAGTTGACCTGTATAAAACCCAGTCACAACAGTGGCCAAAAGCTCTTCATCTCCCTCTCTCCCTCCAGTCAACGGCTGCTCCTTCTCGGTCTTCTCAGACGCCTTTTATTGCTGAAAGAGAATGAAAATGGTTGATTTTAAAGGCAGAGGGGAAATTTTCACCTAGAATCTACTAGTTGGACTGTTCCCTGCTTGGGGTAAGAGCTCTGGGACATGGTGAGAAAGGCCAAAGCTGCTTTTGGCTTGGGAAAGACTACGGGACAAGGGATGGAGTCATCATTCGAGGGGGTGGGTCTCTCATCATTCAAGGGACGGGACTCCCATCATTTGGGGGACAAACAGTCCTTACCTGGTTGGCCAACTCGCCTCCTGGCCCCGCTTTCCTCGCAACCTCCTTTCCTCAGGGTGCTCCCGGGTGCCTCCGTCTCCTCTCACCCTGCCAAAGCAACGGGGCGTTAATAAAACCATCGAGCGGAGCCTTCTCATCGCCCCCCGCCTCCCCCCCCGACACACCGCACAGGAGGGTTTCACCAGCCGCTCGCTGAACCCACCACACGCCACAGAAGCACAGTCTGGGAAAAAAAACTGTTGCGGGGCTGGCTAGTGCCTTTGATACGCCGGCCAGCGGATCATTTGCTCCCTAAGCAGAGAGTTAACCACTCGGACATGGCCGCTTAGGAAGTGTGGGCTATGGGAAAAAGTTAATGGCAACAAAGTAGGATGGCAAAGAAAGCTACAATTAAAAGTGAGCAACTTTAATGAAGTCTAGAAAGAGTCTCGATAGATGAACACGGATCGAATCAGGGAATTCTTGTTTCCCATCTTGCTTCCGTACCTACTGGCGAGACATGACGGCATGCCCAACTCTCATCTGTGGGACGCAAGTTGTGCCACAAGCCAAAGGTTGCGTACGGCATGGCTTACAATTATTAGGTTTTGGTTTTTTGGTGTTTGGTTTTTTTGTTTTTTTTTTGTTTTTTTTTTCCATCGGTTCACCAAAATTGTCAAAAGGACTATTTCACAAGGTACATTAAGACTTTCAAAAATGAGCTCTCAACAAGAGGAAGGATGCGGACATGAGCAAAAGGAGTTACCTCGAATTACAGGACTATTTCCACATATGAACTAGCCAAGAGAGCAGCTTTCGTCTCAGAGGTTTCTGTTGGAGGCACAACACTTCTTTTCTCCAAGGACACTGCAGTTTCCATATGCTAGCAAAGAATTCTTAGAACTTGTAAGGCAATGACAAAGCTAGCTAATTACGGCAATTTACCTACCATTGCACACCCCTGGCACCCTACTGACAAGGCCGGTGACTACAGGACTGGTTCTCAGCTACAGCGTTTCAGTGTAGGCTATTTCGGCATTTTACGGAAACATCAATTATCCTTCCTAACACCAGCCTTCCCTCCGCTTCCGACTGTCAGTCCTCTGCCTCTAGACACGTTTCACCATTCTTATGTGCAAGTATTTGACAAATTCACACGTCAAGACCGATTCAATTCTATTAACTGGTCGGTACGTCTGGCTCTTACACCGTCACTAAGGCTTTTCTCTCTCCTCTCTCAGACTGTTCTTCATCATCAAGGATTGTGTTGTGCAATGAAATGTAAATGTCAGGAGCAGAGTTCATTTCAGACGGTCTTTTAATAGGCTTCGTAAAGCCAAAGAAAACTGTATACAAGAATCCTTTACCACTTCAAATACAATATCAATGGAATATGCATATTTCTTCCAGTAAAAAAGGACAATATAAATAAACATTTTCAAGAACCTCTTTTTTTTTTTTATGGTAAGTTTGCAAGTCTATTTCTGGGTAATTTACATCATTACAACAGTAAAAATACCGTTATGCAGGTTGAACATACAAGCAAGTTTCTCTTTAGATATATCAAGGTGGTTTGCCTTCCAATTTGTACCCAGGCTGCATTCCTACCTTGCTACACTAAAGGAATGTTACAAAAGACGAAGGTAATGCACTTTAAAAAAAAAAAGAAAAAAAAAAAGAGAGTCCACAGCTTGTTCAGCTTCCAGTGAACATTGAATTAAAGGTCCTTTCTATCTCAAAAGAAACTGAATTGGGGCCCCAACTTCACAACTTTAAAAAAAAAGAAACACCTTGGCTCATCATGGAGGATAAAATAAAATCTGAAGTGCTTTCAAAAAAGATTAAAAACACTTGAAAGCAGAGCTTTCTTTAAAGAAAAGTCTAATTAGACCATCTTATTATCAGAAGCTGTCAGGCTGTGTTTGACAAGATTAGAACTGATAATACTACAAAAGTGAAAATACAAGTAGATGTACTACACAATAACGATTTCAGCGAAGCTCCAAAAATCTTTATAAATACAGCCATTGGAAGGACGATCTTGAGTCAGGAAGGATTTTTACTCGTTGTGTGTAGCTGAGGACAAGAAGCAGGCACAATTGTAAAGGCACTGAAGCATAGACAAGTTCCAGCATTTTACTCCCTTTGCATTATTTCCGAAGCTAGTGCTAGTTGGCTACACCGTACGAGAACTCCCCCACCCTTGATTAAAAGTTTGTTAGGCCATCCGAGTTTGGGCTTAGTCTCAAGCTCGAGGAACATACTGTGTTGTTTTTTTTTTAAAAAAAAACCTTGCTTTTTGCCTTAGATCCAAGCAACTCCTACACATGCATTACAAATTAGAACTTTTAACCGGCACAACCACGTCCAAAGCCTGACAGATTTGGTTCTTAACGGGCCAAGAACAGACATAGCGGTACAGTCCGACTGCGCCATACGGCGTCTCCAGACTCGAGCAGAAGGGTGAGAAGGTTTAGAGAGTGCCTACAGCACACGTACAGCGCTCCCGTTTGAACCAGGACTTACCGTAACTGTCGTAGCTGTCTCTGTAGGAGCCTCCCGAGGACCTGTCGCCATAACCACCTTGACTCCTGCTGGGGAAAAAAAAAAAAAAAAGAGTCACCTGCTTTAGAATTGCTCTGCCATTTATTGATGTCAAACCAGCAACAGGTCTTCAAGAGCCTCCCAACCACCCACCAGTGGCCACAATGCTTTTACCTGCTATTATAGTAGTCTCTGGAGCCATTGTACCCTCCACTTCTGGAGTCAAATCTGCTTCCGCCATAGCCTCTGTCCCCACCGCCTGGAACAGACACCAAAAATATGTTTTTTAAGCATTCTGACAAATGATATAACTACTAGAGACGCTGTGAGTCACGCACGCACACATACTCACCTCTGGAGAAGCCACGGCCCCGACCTCTGCCGCCACGGAAAAAGCCTCTGCCCCCGGAGGAGCCCCCTCTGTACCCACGGGATCTGTTCTCTGACGATTTTCCAGCCTGATCAACTCTGATCTGACGTCCATCTACAGACTACCCAGAAAAAAATATAAAACCAGGTCAATATTTAAGCATAAATAGCACACATACAGTGAGCTACACACCTTCACTGCCAGCCATGCAGTACCAAAATTTATCAAGTTCTACAATGGTCTGATTTAAATATCACAACTAAGTCAACTACACAGTAAATTCATGTTCAAACAGTAAATAGGGGCAATTCCTATAAAGCATCACCATTTTTCAATCACATACGTTAAGTAATGAAACTTTAACAATTTCTTTGTTGTTATTTCTGTAGTTCCATTGCTTTAAAACACTAGATTAATCTGTTTTGCTGGGTGGCACCGAACAGAGACACATCTTTCAAACTTCTCTTGCTCCATTTTAAGGCAATAAAAATGCTCTGCAGCCTCCTCACCTTTCCATTCATGGCCATCATCGCGTCTTTAGCGTCATCTATGTTTTCAAAAGTAACGAAGCCAAAACCTCTGGATCTCTGAGTCTCTCTGTCTTTCACCACAACAACTGTAAGGAGGGGAGAAAGAAGTGAGGCATCAGCACCGGGGCAATCCATGGGGTTTATTTACAGAAGCCCCCCCCCAGCCGGGCACGGGCCTCTTACCTTCTGAGATCTGTCCGTATTTGGAGAAGACTTGTTCCAATGACTGCTCATTAGTGTCAAAACTCAGCCCGCCGACAAAGAGCTTTCCCTCGTCTGATGCCATTCCGACCTGCAAAGGGGACAGAGTCACAGGCTGTATCTCAAAATAATCATTCCCACGACGTCTGGACGCCAAAATCGGTTAAAAAGGGCAGATTCTCGTCGGGCAGAGGCTCAGGCGCAGTGAGCCGCGCTGGGCGTTACCCAGGGACACCCATCGGGCCGGCTCAGCGAACGGGGCCCGCCGCAGGGCTCGGGGTACCGGCAGGGCCGGAGGCCGCCCCCGGACCGGATGCCCCGCCTTTCCCGACGCCCCCCGCGCACAGCCGCAACTGCGCATGCGCATCCCGCCGCGCCGACCCCTGCCCGGCCGAGAGACCCCCACCCCTCCCTCACGGCCCGCCCCCTCGGCGCAGGCGCGGTACGAGGCCCCGCCTCCCGCCCGCCGCCATTTTGCACTGTGCAGGCCCGTCGCCATTTTGTTTCCGAGAGTGCGTTTCACCCCTCCCCCGGTCCCTTCCTCCTCCCCCATGGCGTCCAGGCTGGACGGCTCCGCCGGGCTCCCCGCACCGCCGAACGCACCGTATCCCGCGGGACAGCCAGCCCGTCCCGGACTCCCCCGGGCAGCAAACACTCCGGTTTCTAGAACACATTTTCTTTAGCCCTAGCACCCAGAGGCCCCCCGGCCTGGCCCGGCCACAGTCAGCCCATCGCGGCGGGCGCCTTACCAGTGCCCTGGAGGTACGGGATCCACAAAAAACTTCAAAGCTCCAGCGCGGTGTACGCTGAGGCTGGCGGGGCGGCGGCTTATATACGACCACGCTTATCCCAACCCACTTGATGAATATGCAGATTAACCCCCCCACTGCAAGGCGGGGCGACTGACGCCACCAAAGCGCTGCCGCTACCGCCCCGCCTGATTGGGCTGAACTTTATTAATATTCATGAGCTCTGCCGGGGGTGGCGAGGGGCGGGGGGAGCGCAAACAAAACCCCGCCGTGCCCTTGGCCCCTCCCACTTATGGGAGGGGCACAGAGAAGTGGCGCCGATTGGCCAGGAGCGCGGGGAGGGTTGGGGGGGAGAGCCCCTGTGAGGAGAAAGGAAGTGGAGGCAGCTCATTGGCCGAGCGAGGCTGCTCAGGCCCCGCCCTCCGTGGTGGGGGGGCGTGGCCGCGCTGCCCCAGTTTCGCGCCCTTCTCGGCAATGCGGCGGCGGCCGCAGACAAAGGGGCCGCCTGAGGGGACGGCCGCCATCTTGGGTGGCCAGTGCTGCCTGCCGCGGCCTCCCCCTCCGCCGGCCCGGCCTCCCGCCCGCACCGGGCAGCCCTTCTCCGCCGCCCCTTTTCCCCCGTTTCTCTGAGGGTGGCGCCCTGCGGAGGCTTTGCCCGTCTCCGCCTCTCCCTACGCCTCGGCCCTGTGGCTCCGCGGCATGGCGGTAGGCCCGCTCGGCCCTGGCAGGCCCGGGGTCGCCTCTCCCCTATGGCTGCCCTCAGAGCCGCCCGGGGAGGCCGCCCTCCTCCGTGCACCGCAGACTGAGGCGGCCGTTCCGCCTTCCCGGCTCCTGTCGCAGGGCCTGGGGGGGATAATCCCTGCGGCCGCCGTCTTTGAAGTGCGGCGCCGGGGCCCCCGCGTCCCCCCGCATGCTTGGGAGAGCACGGCACAATGAATGTCAAAGGCAGCCCCATCGCTGGTTCCAAAGCATAAATGGTTTCCTTTAAACAATAATAATAAAAGGACTTTGCTGAGCCCGTTTTCCATTGAAATGTTTAAAAGCCCACCCTGGGGTATTTTCTAAGGTAAGAATGTCTTCGGTCTTCAGCATTAGAAACTTCCTTACTGAAAGGAAGCTCTCTGGCAAGGATAAACACGTGTCTCTGCAAGGGACTACTTTGGCTTAAAAAGCCTTAAGGATAATTTTTTTTCCAGTTTTTCATACAATAAGTACAATCGTGTCTAGAAAATGCAGAGCAGTACATCTGAGAGGAGGAGCCGCAGGAGGAGGACGGTGTGGCGGGGAAGGAAGGGTGGGAGAGAGCGGAGCGAGGACGGGTCCGTGGAGTCACCTCGAGTGTCCCCGCAGGACCCGCCACATCAGCTCTGCCGGGGACAGCGGTGACACTGCGACAGGACTCGATTGCCTCCGCAGTTCACAGCAGGAGTGTGTACAGAGACCCATCCTCCTCCCTGCCTTCCCTCCCACCCTCCCGTCCTTCCTCTCCATCCTCTTCTCCGTCCTCCCCTCCTTCCTTTCCATCCTCCCCTCCTTCCTCCCCATCCTCTCCTCCATCCTCCCTTCCTTCCTCTCCATCCTCTCCTCCATCCTCCCCTCCTTCCTCTCCATCCTCTCCTCCATCCTCCCTTCCTTCCCCCCCATCCTCCTCTCTTTCTCCTCCTTCCTCTCCTCCACTCTCCCCCCCTCCCGCTCAGAGAGCAGGGTCCCACAGCACAAAAACCGCCGGGGGTTACTCAAATCAGGGCTGTTTGTTGGCAGATAATGTCATTGATTTTCCTGAGCACTACAGCAGAGGGAAAGGAAGCCTCCTCCCTGAAAGGCAAAGTCGCCTTCTGCCCACTATTGTTCTGTAAAACCAGCGAGTGCCCATTCTCTGCCTCCCAAAGTGAGGAAATTGGGCTTTTCCTCTCGGATTTGTTATTATGCCTTTTGGGGATCCACGGGGGGAAGGGTTGTTTTGTACACAAGTGTGTATAGTAATTATGAAATCCCGAGGACTCTCGGTATTGCGCTCTGCCCGAATCTCAGCTGTTTTACACCCAAACCCAGGAGTTTCGTTACCCCTGAGTGCGGCTCCGTCTGCGGGCTGGGGGTCACGGCTGCCAGAGCGCTCGGAACCCTGTGAGAAAAGCAAAATTGAGGAGGCACTAATCTAATAGTGGTATTCTTCTCTTACCCTGAAACAACTTGCTAACTTTCCAGCCCTGAGAGCAAATTCACAATACCGAATAATGATAATATACACTTAACTATATATATATATATATATATATGATACTTTTTGCAGTAAAAGGAGAAGAAAAGGTTCAACCCTCAGAGAATGTTAGAGTAATAGTTGAAAACAGAATGAAATTCTGAAGAGAGTATAATATTTTATGCAAATGAGAAAGCTCTTCTCCTGATTTGAGGAGGGTGTTTCAATTCCAAACTCTGGGTTTGAATTATTGAGTAATCCTGGGGGGGTTTATTTAATTCTACCTAATTTTGCAGGGGGCTGCATGACACCCGAGCACGGGCTGTGTGTGACACCTGAGACGAGGCTCGTCTGTCCTGAAGCAAATTGATTTTTGCCCTTCAAGAGGGAAGAGGAGAAGCCAGCCCTGAGCTCACCTCCCTGGCACCTTGATTAAATTAGAGACGTGTTAACGAGAGCACTTCTGCTCCAGGGGGAGGGCGGATGGAGTCACCTTGACGCACAGAGCCATTTTCTGAGCGGTGGGAGCGATGGACAGATGGATGGACGGACACCCCAGGACGCTGGAGGGGAGGAGCAGCACCGCGAGGGACAAACACCCTTTTTCTTAATTCTTTTTAATTGTTTGTACTCCTTGGGCAAAGCTGGCGCGGGCTGGGCGTTTTGGAAATATCCCTGTTCACTGCCCTGCGCCAGGGAATGGCGATGGCAGCCCTGTCCGGATTTGTCCCCAAAAGTGGGATTTTGAGCTCATTTTGGGGCAGAGTCAGTGCCTTTCCCGTGACTCCACTAGAGCCACCACGGGAGAGGCTGCTGCCGTCCCAGTTCTGGGGATCTCGGGGGGGTTTCGTCTGCCCCAGATCTGCCTGTTCTGGCCCCGGGCAGGAGCCGCAGCCCCCGGGGAGCTCACCTGGTGGGCTGCTGCACGACTCCTTACGGCACTTAATTAAGCAATCGTGGAATCACGAGTGGTTTGGGTGGGAATGGACCTTAAAGCCAGGGGCAGGGACACCTCCCACCAGCCCAGGTTGCTCCAAGCCCCCTCCAACCTGCCCTTGAACCCCTCCAGGGATGGGGCAGCCACAGTTTTTCTGGGCAAAACCAGGCCAGGCTCTCACCACCCCCAGAATTTCCTCCTGAGATCTCGCCTAAATCTCCCTTCTTTCGGTGTCAAACCCTTCCCCCTCCTCCTACGGCTCCCCTCCCCAATCAAGAGTGCCCCCCCCCCTTTCCTGCTCCTTCCCGAGCTTCCTGCAGGGTCTCCCTGCTCCAGGAGCTCCCGTGGTGTGGAGAGACCAGGTCTGTCCCCTTGTCCCCTGGCCCTTTCTGTCCCCCTGAGGCTGCCCCCGGGTGAGACGCTGAGCTGGTTCCCAGCCTGGGAACTGGCAGCCCCAAAGCCCACAGGAAAAGAAAAAAAAAAAAAAAAGAATTAAAAAATTAAAATATTCCCTTCTCTCCTACTACTTTCCCCGAGGGAGTTGCTCATCCAGCTTTGCAGTTTGGAGAGGGAAAAAAAAAAAAAAAAAAAAAAAAGAAAAGAAAGAAAAGCCCTGATGCAATCGTGCAGTTGCCATGGCAATGGCTGCGGCTGCCTTCTCCTCCGCCCCGTGGCTTGCCCGGGGGTTAGGACAAAGCCAGGGCCACCGCGGGGACGGGATCCGTGGCCGGGCTGGTGGATGGCGTTGGCACAGGGTGCTGGGGGGGGGGCTACGGTGGCGTGGGGACCCCCAAACCCCAAACGTGTTCAGTTCCCAGCCCACCCCCGTGAGAGGCCTTGGCCGTTCCCGGCTTTATCTCCATCCCGTGCATCCTCCCGGTTCTGGAAACGGTGACCACCAGGGCCCCAGTTCCCCGTTGCCCCGTCCCCAGAGCCCCCCGGTTCCCCATCTCCCCCTCCCTGGGGTGACTCTGGAGCCGGGTACGGAGCCATGTCACCTCTGAGGAGCAGCACGGGCTTCTCCTGGGGCCAGGTGCCAGCGGGAGACCAGGCTGCAGGCAGGGATCGGGAATTCATGGGTCTTTCCAGTCTGGAGAAGAGCAGGCTGAGGGGGGGTCTGCTCAACGCTCGTAAATCCTGAAAGGGGGGGGTCAGGAGGACGGGGCTGGGCTTTTCCCAGTGGTGCCCAGGGACAGGACAAGAGGGAACGGGCACAAACTTGAGTGTAAGAAGTTCCAGCTCAACATGAGGAGGAACTTCCTCACTTTGAGAAGTTTGAGGGTGGCAGAGCCCTGGCAGAGGCTGCCCAGGGAGGTGGTGGGGTCTCCTTCTCTGGGGACATTCCAACCCCCCCTGGACACGTTCCTGTGGGACCTGCTCTGGCCGGGGGGGGAGGGGGTTGGAGGAGCTGATCTCCAGAGGTCCCTTCCAACCCCCTGTGATTCCGGGGCCGGTGTCCCAGGAGGAGGGACATGCTGGACCTTGACCAGCCGGGAGACCCCTCCCTGGAAGGACGGCAAGAGCCAAAGCCCAGGAGGCAGCCCCCCCGGACCATGGAAACCCGGAACGATGCTCCGTGTCTCCAGGGAGGGGATGTGGGGCCGGGAATGCTGGTGTCCCTGGGCTGAGGTTCGGGAAGGATTTGGGATTCGGGGCTGGGGATGTTGGTGCCCCCAGCTGAGGTTCAGGGGGAATTTGGGGCCGGGAATGCCGGTGTCCCTGGGCTGAGGTTCAAAAAAATTTGGGATCCGGGGCTGGGAATGATGGTGTCCCAAGGCTGAGGTTCGGAAAGGATCTGAGATTCGGGGCTGGGGATGCCGGTGCCCCCAGCTGAGGTTCATGGGGAATTTGGGGCCGGGAATGCCGGTGCCCTGAGGCTGAAACATGGGAAGATGATGAAAATAGCAGGTGGTTACCATGGCAACGGCTGGCTTGGCTCTAAGCAGCAGCTCCATCGGGGCCGACGCTGCGGCTTCTCCCTGGGCCGGACCCCGGAATAACTGAGCCCGGGGCTGTCGCATCACCGGCACCGGCCCAAAAACACCGCATTTTTGGGGTGTCTCCCCCACTTCCCCACTGTGTTCCCCTGTGCCGGGGGCCATCCGCAGCCCCACCGCCTGCAGAGCCCAGACGGTGCCCCGGTAGCCCTGGCCCTGCCGCTCTTTGGGGACATTTGGGGGCTTTTGGGGACATTTGAGGGTTTTGGGGGATGCATCCCAGCTTCCAAAGCAAAGTGACCCCCCCCCGACAGAGTCGGGGATCCCTGTGCTGCAGGAGACCCCTGGCTGCCCCGAAAACCCCGGGCAGGGTGAGGTCTGCCCCTTCTGCCGGGGTCCAGAGGTGGGGGTCTCCCCCCCGCACCCCCCCTTTCCCGAGTCCCTCAGGGTGGGAGATGCCACCCAGGGACCCCTCAAACGACCTCCCCCCGTGTGAGCACCGAGTGCCCAGCAGGGCAGGGGGGGCTGGTGGTCTCGGATCCCCCCCCCCCAGGTCCATGTAGGGTGGGCTGGTGGTCTCAAACCCCCCCAGGCCAGCACAGGGTGGGCTGGTGGCCTGGACACCCCCCACCTTAGGGTGGGCTGGTGATCTCAGACCCCCCCCCAGGGTGGGGTTACCCCATGGGTACCCCCCCCCCGAGGTTCCCCCCAGCCCAGGGTGGGGTGGGGGGTGGGGGTGGGGGCTGCAATCCCCTTCCAGCCGGGATGGCAAAACCCATTGCAGGTTCCACGCTGGAAATCTGTGCCCCCCCCTCCTCGCCCCCCCGCCCAGAGCCCCAAAAGCACTGGAAACCTGCTAATTAAACACCCGGGGGCTGCCCCAGAAAACCCAAGCCCCCCCGCCCCCCGGCGTGGGGGGAGCTGGATGTGACCCGCTTCCCAAGGCAGCCGGAGGGAGGATGGGACCCCCCCCGCCCTGTGGCAGCAGTGTGATGAGTTTCTGCCCGGCCTCAGCGCCGTGGGGCAGAGCTCGGGGCATCCACCGGCCCCAGGTTTGTCCTCACCGGGGCTTGAGCGAGTGTGGGGCAGGTGTGGGGCCGGCACCGGCCGCTCGCTGGCCCCAGGGCCACCTGGCACAGCCCCGGGGCTCGTTGCCAGTGGCCACTGCAGGGCACACGCTGCGGGAGCAGCTCTGCCCCGCTCCCGCAGGGATTTCGGCTCCTTTGGGGACCCCCATGTCCCGGTGGGGGCCAGGGTGGCCCAGGAGGCCCCTTTGGCCACCGGAGATGCCTGGTGGCCACCCCAGGCTGGCTACTGCCCCACGGGCCGGGGTTTGCCCAAACGTGGGGCCAGCATCTCCGGGACGCAGGGGGTCACCCACCCCGAGCCCGGTTCAGGGGGGGGGGGGGGGGCCATGGGGCTCAAGGGGTGAGGTGGGGGCTGCAGCTGGGCCCCCCCATCCCCTCCCCCCCCAAACTGTTTGTGTTTTGGAAAAAAAAAGAGAAAAAAAAGCCAAAAGCGGTGAGATCCGGGAAGCGGGGGCTGCGGTTCCTGTTTTAACGCCCACGGCTCTCGCACTCCCCCCCCGGGGGGGCTGGCGGGGGGGGGGGGGGGGGGGGGGGGGG
>JAOQGH010000014.1:3456420-3467524 GCA_025769975.1 Gallinago jamesoni | reverse complement strand
CAAACCCTTCCCCCTCCTCCTATGGCTCCCCTCCCTGATCCAGAGTCCCTCCCCAGCTTTCCTGGAGCCCCTTGAGGAACTGGAAGGTGCTCTAAGGTCTCCCCAGAGCCTTCTCTTCTCCAGGCTGAACCCCCCCAGCTCTCTCAGCCTGTCCTCCCAGCAGAGGGGCTCCAGCCCTCTCATCATTTTTGTGGCCCCCTGTGGACCCGTTCCAACAGCTCCATGTCCTTTCTGTGCTGAGGACTCCAAAGCTGGACTAGCTGTAGAAGACAGAAATTCTCTTTGAAAACCACCCTTAATAAATCTATTTCTGATGGAGAACTAGGGTGGCTTTGCCCGTTTTCTGTGAGATTTTGCTCTTTGGACAATGGTGACCATTTTTAGAAGTACTAAAACTTCCCCAGCGTTATCTGCCCTAAATGGAATTTCTATATTAAGCTTCGCGTGTTCCCAGTTTCACTTCAGAGGCATTGTTTATCAGCTGTGTGTCTTGGCAGGCCTCGCACCGCGACTCCGGGCCCCAGAACAATTCCCTTTGTTTATAAGAAAGGATGCACCGTTTCAAAACGGCTCCCGAGCGGGAAATTTCGGCATTTTGTCTAATCCTAAAACTCAGCGTCTTGGCGAGCGAGGCGATGGTCTCGCCCCCCTTTTGGCAGGGCAAGAGGGCACGGTGAGGGGCAGCAGGTAAGGAGTGGGGCCAGAAAAATTACATGTTGGGCATACAAATAGTGCCAGAGTTTTGGGGTTTTTTTAAGGCAAATTGTGATGCTTTTCTAAAACACAGAAAGAATTCTGATAATTAATTTTATGATTGTTTGTTGTGATCAACCAGCAGCTTTAAAAAAGCATTTAAACCTCTGCAAGGCTGAAATAACCTGGGGATGAATCGGAGCTGGTGCTTTTTTTTGGTTTTAGTATATATGAAAGAAGCTTTTCTACTGAAAAATATCCAGTGCTCAACATGATGTCAATATAGTTAACGTGGAATGCTTTCAAAATTGTATTAAGGAGTATTTATTCCCAGGAAATGATTTAACAGGGCTTTTAAGGCAAAAGAAGTCGCTTTTTACTCCTCAAGTAAACACGTGGTAACGTACCCGGAGGCGGCAGCGGTTGCGTTTTCAATGGCGTTTTGCTCCCCTGGCTCACGGACAGCGCTTGGAGTAAGGTGGTTCTTTTTTTACAGATGCTTAGTGGAGATCCTTTCGTGCAGTTGTTGTTTAGGAAACCTCCTTTAAATGTTGCTTTCTCAGTATTTTGAAATGATTCGGCCTCCCGGGAGCCAGGAGATCGAGTTCCTCCGCCTGCTCCCGCGGTGATTCATTGAATGACCTTGGGCAAAGCCCTTGGCCTCCTCTTACCTGATTTTTTCCATCTGCAATGCAGGGTTGGTAAGACATACCTACCTCCTGTGAGTCTTGAACGATAGTGTTTATTGAAAAAAAAAAAAAAAAGATTTCATATGCTCTGAGGTGACGGTTACAACATATTAATTTAGATTGTCTGCAGATAGTGGGCAAAACTGTTTACTTTAACAGCATTACGCTAAGTTTGGCCAAAGGGGTGAAAGCAATTTTTCTTCTAGGCCAATCAAGCCATTCCTTCACCGTTAGCGATGAACTCTGCCCTGCTGTTTTCTTTTAAAAAGGGCTGTGATGGCAGGTTTCTCCATGCTGGGACCCTTGAGCGGCAGCTCTTCCGCAGACACGTCCCGTCGGATCTTGAAATAATTTGGCTGAATCCCGGCGTGGTGGGAGGAGGTGGGGGTTTGGGGTGGCTGCAGCGGGACTTCGAACAGGGGCTGGTTCTTGTCCCAAGGATTCCCTCGCTGAAGGTGATAATAAAAAAAAGAGGCTCTTGGGGCTCGCACATTCTCACACCCACCCTCTTTCTGCCCTCTTTGCATCGGTGGAAGTTTAATTGTGGGAAAGCTGCGCCAAAGAGCTGGCTTTGTACTTCACCCTCAAGGCCTCGATGACTTTAATCTTTCCCAGCGTCAAGCTCCGTCACCGTGGCCATTTGCTGAGAAAGCATTTCCTCCGGCTTCCCGGGGTTTCCTTCTGGAGCCTGAGTGGTTCCGCCGTTCCCGAGGAGCATCCATCTCCCAGTTTCGAGAAGGCAATGGTGGTGGTGGAGACAACTCCAGCTGCTCCCAAATTCAACACCAAACCCATTCTTGGAGTGAAGAGCCAGCGTGGGCAGCAGAGGGTTTGAGTAGCATCTTTCCAGTTGTTGGTTGCTGAGTCAGCTGTTTCCTACGTAGATAAGCTGATGTGTTTGTAACCAAGACATTTATTACTATTATTTTTTTTTCCTAGGTTAGTGGTTTTTATTCTTGGCTGTAGGAAGTTCAAGCCCAAGGACAGAGATGTAGGTTGAGGAGCAGGGTGGTAACACTGACTGTGGGTTGGGCACAGCCTCCCTCAGCCAGACAGGGATTAATATAAACATATATATTTTTATCAGTGGATTATTTATTTGCAGGGAAGAATTTAAAGGAGCCCACAGCTGTCTTGAAACTCTCTGAGCATGTGGCTCCAGGGGGGAAGGTGGTTCTGGGGATAGGAATTGTCCTCTGTCCTTCTGAACAGCGTCTTCATCTTTTCTGTGATTCATTTCACGTGTCAGACATCACGATAAAATGACTAAAGTAAATACATTTATATGGCCTATCACAGAAATTAAAATGTGATATTAATAAGCCAGTTACTTGACGTGGGTTAAATGTATGGTAAATACTATCTGGAGACTGTCTGAAAAAACTTACTGAACAAAATGCTGTGAAGGGCCTGTGTTACTTGGGCAGTGAACGACGGCGAGTTGTCATGGTTGTGCTACTTTCCCATGGCCTTTAAACAGTATTTAATTTCATTTCTTTCTATTTAGGATTCCAGCCCAGCAGGAGATTTCTAAAGTTGCCTTTCTGGGTGTGGTAAGACAGAAAAAGTTGAGGGAAAGAGGACGTCCTAATTCCACTTGTCTGCAGTGTTTAATAATCTTTATTCAGAGCAGTAAATCCTTTTTTTTTTTGTATTTGTTGTGTGCTTTTTGTGATTATCTTACTCTTACATTCAGTGGGTGTTTGGGGGGGGGGGGGGGGGGGGGGGGGAAGGAGCCAGCCAGGGGCTGCTGGGGGGAAGGGGGGGCGTGGGGGCTTTGTGGCACAGGAAACCTGCCCGCGGGAGGGATGTGGGAGAGAAGCTGGGACCAGCGTGGGGTGGGGGAGGCGGCAGAGGGGGACGTGCCCCCCCCCCCGCGACACGTAGGTGCCGGCAGATGGACCCGGTGCCCCCCCCTTCCCCGGGCCCGGCGAGTCTCCTGGAGTTACTCCCGGCCGGGACTGAGCCCGGCCCCGCTCGGCCTCCTCTCGGGGGGGGGACTGCGCAGCCCCCTCGGCCCGGGCCTCGGGCAGACAAAGGACACCCCCCCCCCGCCCCCCCCTCGGCCCTCCCAGCGCTGGGGGCTCGGGGAGGGGGGGCCGGGCCGCGCCGAAGTTGAGCCCAGAACAAAGGGCAGGGCCCCCGCGGGGCACGGCCGGGACCCGCCGCCCACAAAGGAGCCCCGGCGAGGCCCGGCCGAGGGGGCGGCGGCCGCGCTCCGCTCCCCGGCACGGCCCGGAGCCTCCCCCCCCCCCCTCCCTCCCTCCGCCCCGGCCCCCGGTCCGCCCCCGCCCGCGGCCCCCCGGGCTGCTCCTCCCCCCCCCCCCCTCACCCCCCCGGCTCGACCCGCGGAGGAATGGGGCCAGGCAGGGGGAAGGGGGGCGGGAGCCTTTGTGCGGTGCCGAGCCCGGTGCGAGGGGGCCGCCCCCGCGCCCAGCCCCGCCGCCGGAGGTGGGGGGGGGGGACCCCGGCGCTTTTTCCCCCCCCCGAGCCGAGCCGAGCCGAGCCCTACCTCTCTTTGTGCAGCAGCGCCAGCCGCTCCTTGGGCACCTTGAGCCGCTGGGACAGGCGCCGCTTCAGCCCCTCCACCGTCTCCTCGGCGGGCACGGAGAGCTCATAGCGGGTCCCGGTGGTGGTGTTGATGTAGAGGTTCATGGGGGGCTCGGGCGGGAGCACCTCGCAGGCGGGAGCCCCGCGGCTGCAGCTCCTGGCGCCGGGCTGCGGGTCCATCCGCCGAGCTGCGGGAGGGGGAGAGCGGCGGTCGGTACCGGGGGAGCGAGGGGGGATGGGGGGGGAGAGGAGCGGACAAAGGAGGGAGCGGGGCCCGCTCCGGCGGTACCCACGGGAACTCCGGCTCCGCTTCGAGTCCTCCGTGCGGCGGCCGGGAGGAGCCGGGGAGGGGGCGCGGGGGCGGTCCCCGGGCCGGGCTGGCGGAGGCCCCGCCGAAATAAATAAAATATTTAAAAAATAATGAAAAAAAAATATAAAAAAAATTCTCCCGTTCTCCTGCCGCTCCGCCGGCTGCTGGCGGGGCCGCGGGGCGAGGGGGGGGGGGCGGCGCTGGCTGCGGGCGGGGGGCGGTGGAAGCGGCGCTGCCTCCTTTCTTTCTCCTCCGCCGCTCTGTGCGGGGTTTCTGGGGGCGGGGTGCGGGCCCGGAGGCCGCGGCGAGGGGCGGGGAGGCGCGGAGGACGCTTCGCTCCCCCCTTTTTCTTTGGGGCCGGACCCGCCGAACCGGCCGCCGCCGCCGCCGCCGTGGAAGCGCCGCGCGGGGAGGGGGGGGGGGGGGGGGGGGCCGGGGGGGGGGGGGGGAAGGGGAGGGGGCGGGGGGAAGTTACAATGTAGCAACGTCCCGCGGGGCGGGGCCTCGCCCTCATTCACTCCGGCTCCTCCGGCGGCCGCGGCCAATGGCGGCGCGCCCAGCGCCCAGACATCCGCGGGCGCGGCCAATCGGGAGCGGCCGCGGGCGCCCCACGTGGCCCGGTGGGCGGGCGGCTCGGCCGGATTCCTCCCGCCCACGCGGCCGCGCGGCCCCGCCCCCTCCCCCGCCCCCCGCGCGCCCTCGCGCCCGGAGCCATTCATAATCCCGGGCCGCACAACAAAGGGGCGCGGGGGGGCCGGGTCCGACACCGGCACCGGGGGGGGGGGGGACGGGGGACGGGACACACGACAGCGCCGAGCAACCGGGCCCGGGGGGGGAGAACGGGGCTGCCGTCGCGAGGGGAGCGAGCCCCGGAGGGGTGAAGGCGGGACACGGGCGGGCGGCGGCGGCGGCCCGGAGCGCTGCGGCGGGGGCGGCGAGCGGCCCCCGCAACCGGAGGAGGCCGCGGCGGGAGGGGACTGCCCGCGGGGCCGGGCGGGAACCGGAGCCCCCGGAGACGAGTGACGCGGGGACACCGAGGCGGAAAGGGCGGGGGGGAGGGGGGGGGAACACACGCACAGTCACCCGAGGCCGGTCACACCCGCCCGGTCACACGCACCCGCCCGGTCACCCTCCCGGTGACGCCGTTACGGCTGCGGGAAACTGCCCTGACGCGGGGCTGAGCCCCCCCCCCCCCAGCGCGTTCCTGCCGCTCCCTCTTCCCTCCCCCCCCAGATCCCGCAGCGGGGACCCGCCGCCCCGGCCCGGGGGGGTGGAACGGACACACCGCAGCCCCGGGGCCCCGGCACCCTCACCGGGGGGGCGGGCTATGAGTCAGCAAAGCGCGGGCTCCCCCTGCCGGTCCCGCCGCCACTCCTGCGCCCGGGGGGGGCCCCGCCGTGGGACCGCGGCGAGGTGGCGCGGCGGGGGGGGTCCGGGGAGCCCTCCCTGGCCGAGAAACCGGGGAGCCCGGTCGCGGGTCGCCCCGGGGCCGCTGCCCTACATGGCCCATACCCCCCCCGCCCCCCCGGCACGGAACGAACCAGCCCGGGCAGCCCCCACCTCCGGCACACCGGGGCTGGGAGCGAGGGGGTCGCTCCCCGGGAGGCGGTGGGAGCTGAGAGGGCCCCCTCTCCTTCCCCCCCAAAACCCGGGAGGTCGCGCTCGGGGTTCCCGGTAGCTGGAGAGGGGGGAGCCCGTGCCACGAGGGCAGGCAGAGCCCAGAGCGTCCGCGGACACCGAGAGTCCCGGCGGGGGGGAAGCGCTCCCGGACGCCGCCAGCGGGGGGGTTCTGCCCTGTGTCCCCCCCTCCCCGCCTCGGGAGCCCCCTCCCCCGCCCGCTCCGGCAAAAGCGAGAGAGCGCAACCCCGGTTCGCAGATTCCCCCCCCCCCCGCCCCAGCCCGCCCGGGCCCCCCCGACGGCGCGGCCCGGCCCCACTCACCGAGCCCGGAGCGCGGCCCCGCCGTTCCCCGGCGCGGCTGAAGCTCAGCTGCCTCCGGTGGCAGGAGGAGAGGAAGAGACCCCCAGAAAGTCCCGGGGGGGCGGGGAGGGGGGGTGTCGCCGTGCCCTGCCGTGCTTTGCCGTGTCCCCTCCCGAGCGCCGGAGCCGGTCCGAGCGCAGCCCTGACGCGGAGCTGCCGGGGAGGCGCCCCAAGTTTTATCCCGCACCGCCCGGGGTGGAGCCTGGCGGGGGCAGGGACCGGCCTGGCCCCGGCACCGGCCCCGGCCTCGGCGAGACCCGCAGGTGACGCGGCCGCACCTGCCCCCCCCGGGGGGGGTCCCGGCCCTTGCCCCCCCCCCCCCCCCGGTCCCTACCCTGGGGGTCCCAGCCCCTCCCCGTCCCGAGTCCTGCTCGGGGGGAGGGGTGTCCCGGCTCGGCGGCCTCCTGCTCCCGCTCTCGGCCTCCCCCCCCGGGGGGGGAGTGTCTCGGTCTCTCCCGGGGTCCCGGCTCTGCCCCCCCCCCACCCCGGGGGTCCCAGCCCCGGCTCTGCCCTCGCTGCAGGCGGGGCTGTTGCGTCCCGGGGGCGGGCAAGATGGGGGGGACCCGCCCCCCGCGGGAGGTGCAGGGGGGACAGTCCGGACACCTCTCCCCGTCCCGGTGTCCCGGCCCCGGGGTCAAAGTCGGTCCCTGCGCGGGGAACCCACGGGCCGAGCTCCCTCGGGGGCCCGAGCTTCAAAGCGGCTCCCGGCGGAGACTCTCTGGGGTCTAATAGCGAGGTTGGGCCGTCCCTCCCCCAGGGACTCCCTCGGCCCCAGCACCCACTGCCCAGCCGGGACAAAGGCTCAGCCCCAGAGAACCTTTCGGGGCGCAGGAGAAGCGGGCTGGTGGCCCACTGCTGCTGGGGGGGCTCCAGGGCCGCTTCTCACCTGCCCCCCGGGAACAGGGGGCTGCGGGGCCAGTGGCTGCCCCGGCCTGTGGCAGGGAGGGTACCGGGGGGGGGCACAGGGAGGGTCCTGGGGGGTGTCACAGGGAGGGTGCCGGGGGGGGGCACAGGGAGGGTGCGGGGGAGATGCTGCGTGCCCTCAGGCTGCCTCGGCCGGGTCTCTCCCGCGCAGACAATGCCCTGGCACAGCGAGACACAAAGCAGCTGGGGGGGGGGGGATCTGGCGGCCGCTCTGCAGTGAGGAGGGGGCCGCATCCCCCCGCCCCACAAGGCAGCAGTGAAGGGGGCCCGGAGAGAGGCAGGGGGAGCTCTCTGTATCCCCCCCCCCCCAAAAACGCTGCAGCTGTTTGGGTCCCAAAGGCCCCCCCGGGGTGGGCAGATCGCGCCGCGCTGGGGTGGGAGCGGGGCCCCTCCGTGTGCAAGGAGCAGAGCCGGGAGGGAGGGAGGGAGGGAGGGAGCCTTTGTGGCGCAGCCCGCAGCCCCCCGGCCCCTCGGGGCTCTCGGGGGGGAGATGAGCTCAGGCGGCTCCAGCTCCTGCCATTGTTGTCCCCGGGAGAGGGGCCGGGACGCGCCATTGTTCTCCCCGGGAGCTGTGGAGCCCCGGGCCTGCCGAGCCATCCCCCCGGGGGCCGTGTCCCCAGCCCCGCCGCGTGGGGTGAAGCCCCCGGCGCGGTGAGAGGTGGGGGGCAGCCAGGCCCCGGCAGGTTTGGCCTTGCCACGGTCGGGGCTCGTGCGGCAGGAGGGGCCGTGGCAGGGACGAAGCGTCACCCCGGAGTCACCCCCTCGGGGAGCAGCCCCCGTCTCGCACAAGGAGGGACAAGGGGACGTCACAGCCACCCCGGGGAGACCCCACCTCGGGGACCCGCTCGGGTCTGTTGGCAGAGCCTGCGGTGCCCCAAGGGCAGGGCATGTCCCCCCGTCCCCGAGGAGCCCCGTTCCCGGGCAGCACCCTCCCTGCAAGGGCTCCGTCTCCTTCCCGGGTGGAAGCTCATCCCCTCCAGCCGTCCCGTGACTCCAGCAGCTGGGGCTTCAAGGAAGCATGTGCAGATTTCCGTACGGATGGAGGTATCCGTAACCTCCAGAGACACCAGATCCCAGGACTCCCAGCAGCCCAGATTTTGTGTGTTTAGTTCATTGTGTTGCCCTGGGAATAAATCGTTAAAGATTACAGTCAGGCTGGGGCATAATTGCTGTGCGGCATCAGAGGCTCCTGCCGTCTCCAGAGGGAGCGTTCTCCAAACCCCGCACGGCTGAGCAGCTCGGGGAGAGACGATCCGAGGAGCAAATCCCTCCCCAAATCCCGCCGCAGGCCACACGCAGCTCCCGCAATCCGCTTACCCAGCCCGGGCCCCGGGATTAGCCCCCGCGGCGGCTCGTGGCCACGGAGCGGGGTGGGCAGGGTGGGCGCCGGGGCAGAGGAGAGGGGCTCAACCCCACGGGGACGCTTCCCACGGTGCCCGGTCCCTCCGCGTGTCCCGGGGTCAGGCAGGACCCCGGTGTCGGCTCCGCCGCTGCCCCATCCCTCCCGCCGCAGCTGGGAGCCCCGAATCTTTCGGGGGCCGGTTCTTGGAAGTCCTGTCCCTCGAAGGAAGGGAATTCCCAGCCCTTGTTCTTTGGGGAAATCCCCCTCCAGCCCCGGGGCAGCAGCTTTACTCTTCTCTTTCTTTTTTTTTTTTTTCTTTTCCTCCCCCCCCCCCCCCCCTCCTTTTTCCTTTTGGACTGAATTCCTGGCTGATTTCACAGCTTTGGCAAACGGGGATTTTATCGCAAGTCTCCGCATTCCCCCCGCAGGCGCGGGGTCACGGGATCGGGGCAGAGCGGCCGCCGGGTGCGGGCAGAGACGGGGAGAGGAGGGAAAGGGGGGGGGGTGTCTCTCTCCCCGCGGCTGCAGAAGACGCCGGGCTGCAGCCTTGGCGGGGGGGGGGACGGGGACACCCTCGACCTCCACGACTTCTTCTCCAGGCCCCCGGCCCGGGGAAGGGAGCGATGTGCGGGGGAGCAGAGCTGGGGCGGCCACAGAGGGGCACGGTGCGGGCGGCAGAGGGGACGGGGGGGGGGTCCGGCTGCCACGGTGCCCGGCCGGGGCCCCGCCGCGGAGCTGCCGGCAGAGAGTGGGAGCGTTCCCACGGGCGCGGGGCCAGCGGCGGGGCTGGCACGGGGCACACCCCGGCAGGAGGGTGCAGCCGAACCGCTTCACCTCCGCCTGCCCGGGCCGGCCTGGCCGTGGGGGAGGTGGGAGGGGGGGGAGGGGGGGGGGGGCCAGGGCTGGGGGGTCCCGGCTCCCCCTCCCCGTCCACGAGCCCTGCGGGGCCGAGCGGCTCAGCCTTAGTCACGGTGGCGAGCGGTGACTCACGTTGCCCCCGGCGCGCTCAGGTGAGCCATCGCTCGCTGCTCCGAGTAAGGAGCTGGCAATTCCCACCCTGCCCGGCACGGAGCCCCCCCATCCGGAGCCCCCCGTCCCACCGGGCCCGGGGCTGCCTCGTGGTGGGTGCGGGGCTGTCCTCGGGCAGGACGGCGGTGGCTGTGCCGGTGACGCTGGCAGGGCTGTAAACACCCCAGGCGTGTCCTTAGAAACACACAATCGGCTCCGTGTGTTTCCCGGCTCCCAGGGACGTGTCCCGGTGGCCTTCGGCCGAGTGTCGGGGCGTCACGGCCCGGGGACAACCCGGCTGCTGGCCCAATGCTGGGCGGATGGCCTTGCTGGCCGTGCCCTGTCTCTGGGGCGCCCCACATCCCCCAAAGGCTCTGCCCACCCCCCAGAGAGCCCCAGAGATGAAGTCACCCCCGGAGTGACTCAGGCGGCCACCGGGGCAGGGGGGACCCCAGCGCCGCGCAGGGCTGGGACGAGGGGGAGTCACCGCAGAGGGTCCCACGTGCAGCCTGGCCCCGGTCCCGGGAAAGGATGGCGAATCCCTCTGGATATAGCGGCGCCGCGTGCCCAGGTGCGGGGCCATACTTGGCTGTGCCGGGCCGGGGCCCCGCTGCCCGCGGTGAGGCCAGGGCTATTCTGGGCTCCCTGAGCTCAGGGTGCCCTTCGGGAGGCTGAGCCCCCCGTCCCCGCTGACGCAGAGCCCGTGGCTCCCTGCCCGCGGCTCCGCTGCCTCCCTGCCAGCCCCCGACGCTGCCGGCCCGTGGCTGCACAGAGGGGGCTCCCCGCGGGGCTGGGGTCACCTCCCCTCCTTCGCCCCCGGCCCCGGCTTCAGCCCAGGAGGAGCAGAGGGGACCCAGGGCCCCGGCACGTCCAGCCCTGCCCCTCGCCCCAGCTCTGCCGCCGCAGCCCCCCGTGTCGTCCCGTCGACCCCCCCCCCCGAAGCCCCCTCCTTGCGACCCGGCGCCGGCCCCGCGCCGAGAGCCGCGGGCGGTGTGGCAATCGCAGACATGGCGGGTCAGAGGTCCCCACGGTTGCATCAGCCCCAGGAGCACACGCTGCCGGCTCCCGCCCACCGCCGGGACCCTCCTCTGGGCTGAGACCCCCCCAAGCGGGGCAGGACCCGGCTCCTGCTCCTGGGGAGCCCTGGAAACGTGGGTGTCCAGCCCCTGGCAGGGTGAGGAAGGGGCACTCGGGCACGGATTCCCCCCCTCGCAGCTGAGAGGACGCAGAGCCCCCCCGCCCCGCACCCCCCTCCCCCCAAAAGCCCCCTCCAGCCGGGCTGGGCTCAGCCCCGTGCGGTTCTTTCTCAGACGTTTCTTGGTTTGCTTTAAATCACCGGCTCCGGGAGTCAGATGACAACTCAGCTTGTTGTTGTTGTTATTATTATTATTATTATTGTTATTATCATTATTATTATTATAAATGCTTAAGCAAGTGGCCGGCCCTGGGGAGGGGAGGGAGCAGGGATTTCAGAAGCCTCCCTGGGCAAACGCTGGACCTTCTTCCTGGAGTGACCCAGACTCGTGAATCAGGGAAAAGTAAAGCTCCCCCATCCCATCCCATCCCATCCCATCCCATCCCATCCCATCCCATCCCATCCCATCCCATC
>JAOQGH010000014.1:3405563-3438761 GCA_025769975.1 Gallinago jamesoni | reverse complement strand
CCCCCCCCCCCCCCCCCCCCCCCCCCCCCCCCCCCCCCCCCCCCCCCGCAGAGCCAGCGATGACCCCGAGAAAACCAACACCACCTACCTGGATGACTCGCAGCCAGCCCAGGGTGAGTGCCACGGCGGGGCACCCTGGGTGCAGCAAGTTTGCCGGGCCTCAGCTGGGGAAGCCAGGGGGGGTACCCGGGTTGCTGACATCATCCTCCCCCCCTCGCCCCCCTCCCTCCCCAGATATCACCATCAAAGTGGAGGACCCCGACTGCCTGTCGTCCTCCAGCTACCGGGATGCGGAGAGCGAGCGGTTCCTGTCCTCCAGCTCCTCCACCGCCCGCCGCGTCTCCTTCAACGAGGCCGCGCTCTTCGAGCAGAGCAAGAAGACCCAGGAGAAGGGGAGGAGGTGAAGCTCTGGCCTGGGGAGGGGTCTGGGGAAGGGGGGGGGGGGGGGGTGTCCAGGGTCGCCCCTCCTAACCCAGTGTCCCCCGCAGGTACACGCTGACGGAGGGGGACTTCCACCACCTGAAGAACGCCCGCCTGACCCACCTGCACCTCCCGCCGCCCGCCCTCAAGATCGTCACCATCCACGAGTGCGAGTCCAGCGAGAACAGCCTGGCCATGACCCCCCGCCTGCCCCCCCCCAAGCCCGGCCTCGCCATCTTCCAGGTGAGCCCCCAGCACCCCAGGGGACATGGAGAGGGGGGTGGGGGGGAGGGTCCAGGCATCCTGCAGCACCCCAGGGAGACACTGGGGGGGGAGCCTCAGTGCGTTGCTGGATGTGGGGATGGGAGGTCCTGGTGTGAGTGGGGGTGGGGGGGGGGGCGCCCTCCTGGTTCCTGACCCTTGTACAAAGCCCCCTGAGTGTGCTCTGCCTTGCAGCCCCCCGGGGGGGCCCTGCCCCAGCCGGCGCTCCCCAGCCACGCCGTGTGCCCCAGCTCTGCCCTGCCCGGGGACACCTACAACTCCACCGTGGACACCAGCTTCACCGAGGCCAGCCCGTCCGCCTCCTCCGACTCCGGGGAGGGCCCCTCGGTGAGTGCCGGGGGGGGGGACACGGGGACACACCAGGACCAGGCAGGGGAAGGGGGTCTCCAGCCTTGGCAGCCCCAGGGATCCTGTCCCTGCCCCCCACCACAGGGATGGTTTTGGGGGGCTGCTGGTCCTCCAATCTGTGCCAGGGCTCTGGGGAACATCCAGATGTGGGCATCCAGCTCTGCCCCCCCCCCCGTCCCCCACCCCCCGGGGGACATTTGTGCATCTGCTGCAGCCGAGTGTGGCAGGAGCGGGACAAAGGAGCTGAGCTGGGGCTGGGGGGGGAGCCGTGCTGGGAGCCGAGAGGGCACTTAAACCCCCCCCTTCTCCCCCTCCTCCCCTCCCCCCAGTTCGCAGCAGCCCCCAGGAGCGGGAAGGGGGCTGGGATGGGCAGTGGCGGCCCCGGGGAGCCCCCCCCGGCCCCCACGCAGGGCACGGTCCTGCAGTTCTTCACCCGCCTGCGCCGTCACGCCAGCCTGGACGGGGCCAGCCCCTACTTCAGGATCAAGAAGTGGAAGCTGGAGAGCACCCAGCGGGCGTCCAGCCTGGACACCAGAGGTGGGAGCCAGCGCGGGGGGCAGCGGGGGGCAGCGGGGGCCAGGGCGGGCTCGCCCTGCCAGGGATGCACCATCCCCCCAGCCCTGCCCTACCCCCCCCTCCAGGGTCCCCCAAGCGGCGTCAGTTCCAGCGGCAGCGGGCGGCCAGCGAGAGCATGGACCAGGAGGACCGGGACCCTCACCAGACCGACATCATCCAGTACATCGCCCGCACGGACGACGTGGCCTTCCACCCCGCGGGGGGGCCCTTCCTGCCCTCCCCCGCCAGCCCCCCACCCTCTCTCGGCAGGTATTTTTCAGTAGATAGAGGGGACGGGCAATGGGGACGGCACCGGGGGTCCCCGCATGGGGGGGGGGTGCATGCCCTGGGGGTGCATGCCCTGTGCATGGGGGGGGGGGTCCCACCTTTGTGCAGGTTCGGTGGGGAGGGGTCGAGGCATCTGGGGGGGGGAGCCGATGATGGGGAGGGTGGCTGGGGGCATGGGCAGGGGGATGGGGACAGCGTGGGGGACCCGTGGTGGGGCCTGGTCGGTGCTTCCCCTGCCCGCTGCTGGCCGGGTGGTCCCCGTCCCTGTCCCCGCCGTGACGCCGGGTGGTCCCGCAGGCTAGAGCCGGGCGAGGGGGGCGCGGGCAGCCCCGGCGAGGCCGGTGTCCCGGAGCAGCCCAGCGCCTACCACGACATCTGGAGCCTGCGCGCCTCGCTGGAGCTCTACGCCTCCTCCGAGCGGAGCAACGACCAGGACTCGGTGCGCAGCGACGGCGGCGACAGCGTCTCCTCGGCCGGCGGCGTGGCCCCCTGCCCCTCCTCCTCCCTGGACGAGGCCGAAGGCCCCGAGGAGAAGCTCTGGGGTCGGCCCAAGCCGGAGGAGTCGGAGCCCGGCACGCGCAAGCTGCTGCAGATGGACAGCGGCTACGCCTCCATCGAGGCCCCCAGCCGGGGGGGCGAGGAGGGGCCCCCCAAGGACCAGACGGCCTCCGAGAAGCGCATCTGCTTCACCAGCGCGGGGCGGAAAGGCACCATCTTCGAGAGCTTCGAGGGCCGGGAGCCGGAGGAGGAGGAAGATGAGGAGGAGGAGGAGGAGGAGGAGGAGGAGGATGAGGATGAGGAGGGGAGCACGGCCCGGGGCGCAGCGGGTGGGGGTCTCCCCCGTCCCCACAGCCCCCTGGCCTGGTCCCCTTACGGGCAGATGTTCCCGGGGCGGGAGGCGCTGCCCCGGCGGGATTACAGCATCGACGAGAAGACGGACGCCCTGTTCAACGCCTTCGTGCGCCACGACCCCCAGTTCGACGAGTCGCCGCTGCGGGGGAAGCACCGCTCCCGCACCCACCTCCGCAAGCAGTGGCAGCACGCCAAGCAGTACAGCGACCCCGGCGTGCGCTACCCCGCGCTGGAGCGGCACCGCACCCCCCTGCGCCGCGGAGACAGCGCCAACTACCCCCTGGACGCCCGCTTCCACAGCCCCCTGCCCCGCATCGTCAGCGCCGGCGACGAGGAGGCGGCGGAGGCGGCCGAGGGGGGACCCCCGGCCCCGGCCCTGCCCGACCCCGAGATCCAGGTGATCGTGGAGGAGCCCGGGGAGGTGGCCCCCGAGCCCAAGGCCGGCTCCGAGCCCCCCGGGGAGGACGCCGATTGCCCCGGCCCCGGGAGGTGCCTGGGGCTGGGCTCGGGCTCGGAGCTGCTGGACAAGATCGCGGGGGGGCTGGAGGAGCGGCTCTACAGCCACCTGAGGAGAGAGCACCGAGAGAGCACCGAGCCCGCGGTGGCCGTGGCGGCCAGCGATGCCCCCCCCGACCACAGCCCTGTCTAGGCCCAGCGTGAGGGGGAGAGACCCCGGCGCAGGGGGGGGAGCTTGGCCCCCACCGGGGCTCCATCCCCTCCTGTGGCCGGCACGGGGACCGGCCCGGTGGCCCGGGTGCCACGGGAAAGGTGGCCCCAGCACGGGAAGGCCAGGAGGGCGAGTGGGGTCCCCTGGCTGTATCCCCCCACCCAGCGCGGGGGGGCCGGTAGCGTGGGGTGGCCGAGCCCCCTCGCTCCCAGGAGTGAGGTGCCAGGCGGTGGCGGAGGGTCCGGGCTGGGGGTGCCCGGGGGGGTCGGGGGACAGAGGTGGAGGGGAGCCTTGGCTAATCAGCCCCCGGCCCCAGGTGGTCCTGCCCCCCCCGGCAGAGCTGTGTAGCAGATAACGGCCCCCCCCACTCGCTCCCGGTTTTCACAAGCAATAAAGCCTCCCGTGCCCCGGGGAACGGCCTCCCCAGGAAGGGGCCGGAGCTGGGTTGTCCCCCCCAGATGGCTGGGGGACACCACCGTGCCACCCTGGTGGGGGGACAGTGGTTAGCAGAGGGGGGAGTCACCTCCTCATGCCCACGACCCCCCCCCCCGGAGCTGTAGGGAGCCTGGGAGCTAAACTGGAAGCGGGGGCTGCACCGGGGCTGGAGGGGCTCCTGCGGGAGAGCTGGGGGTCCCCCTGTAAATACCCCCCATCGGGGTGGGGGCTGCCCAGGCGAGGGCAGAGCGTGGGGTCGGGCCAGCATGTGAGTGGGTGACACCTTCCCTCCTCCCCCCCCCCAATGCCCCGGGCCCCCCCCGCTGGAGGCGTTCAGAGGATATTTATTGATTTTTACCGAGGCGGACGCTGCTGCTCCAGGGGAGGGGTTCGCTTTTTATTGGGTTTTTATTTGTGTTTCAAAGGATGGGCAAAAAAAAAAAAAAAAAACGAAAAGAGAAAAAATAAAAAGAAAAAGATGGGGGGGCTGGGGGAGGTGGGAGCAGGGCTGGGGGGGGGTGGGCTCGGCCCAGGGCCCCCGCACCCCTCTCAGCACCCCCTTTGCATGCGAGCACAGAGGCCGGGGCGCTCCTTCCCTCTGCAAAGTCTCTGTCCGAAGCTCTAACTACATTTTTAAGTCTATAAACAAAGGAGAAAAAAAAACCAAACCACCTGTGACTCCTGTGCTTGCGTCTTACCTTGTGCCCCCCCCGAGGACAGCAGCCCCCCTCCCCTGGGAGCCATGGTCCTGATCCTGCCCCAGCATCGTCCCCCAAGAGTGGGGTTGGTTGGGGTGGGTCCCCCCAGAGCAGCGCAGCCTGTGCCCCCCCCCCCAGGAGGAAGGACATGAAACCCACCTCGCTGTTTTCACTTTATTTTTTGTTTTTTTCTTTTAAAAAAAAAAAAAGAAAAGAAAAGAAAAAAAGCTGACGAACACCCCCGTTCCCTTTTCCGAGCCCTTGGACAGCATGCAGGCTTGATGCAGGTTTGATGCAGGTTTTATAGAGTTTTGCTTTGTCTTAATACCTGTTGTGGTTTTTTTGTGTGTGTGTGTTTTTTTGTTGTTTTTTTTTTCCTCATCTGGTTTATTTTAAACACATCACGATGTGTAGGAATCTCTAAATATACCGCAAATATAAACAAAAAAAAAAAAAAAGAAAAAAAGAGGAAAATATATAATATATAACAGTAGTCTAAAACATAAAGTGCACGGCAATGGCTTTGCACGACTTCTACACAGCCAGGGGGGGCCCGGCAGGGAGGGGGGGGTCCCACCGCACCCTGGCCCCCCTCGTCCCACCCTTCCCGTCGCGAAATTAAAACCAGAATCAGTGTCTTGATTGGCAAAGAGTGGCTGGGGAGGAGGAGGGGCAGCATCTTCGCAGCCGGAGAAGTTCATCTTCCCAGGTGGGGAGTGGGGTCCGGCCCCCGGCAGCGTCCGGCCCCCGGCACTGGCCGGAGGGGGGGCCACGGGGAAGGCGGGGAGGGGGGGCAGGTTCCTTGGTTGGTTTCCTCTGGGTTCTTTTTGGATCATAAAGCACAGTCCAGTCCCAGGAGAGAGGCAGAGATGGGGTGAGGATGGGGGACGCAGGCTGGCCCGGGCCCTGGGACGCTGTTTGGGGGAGAACAGAGAAGAGGGGGGGGGTGTCAGTGGGGGGGGACAGGCCAGACGGGGGGTGCAAACCCCTGCCCTGCCCCTGGGGTGGCCAGGGACAGGTCATACCCTGCTCCAGCTCTCCCTGACGGCACCGAGGGGATGGGAAGGAGGGGTCTGGGGTCCCCGTGCTGTCCCCAGGGGGGTGGGGGCGCTTGCCCCACACTGGCCCTTTGGCTGGTAATGCCGGCCCTGCCCCTGGGGAGCACATCCCGGGGGGAGAAGGGGGGCAGGGACCCGGGGAGCACATCCCGGGGGGGGAGAAGGGGGGCAGGGACCCTGGGGGCACATCCCGGGGAGGGGGAAGAGGGGCAGGGACCCTGGGGGCACGGCCAGGAGAGAGGAGGGGGTTTCAAGGTGCTGACTAAAGTTGGGGGGGTCCGCACAAGAGTGGGCGATCTCCAACCCGCCCGACCCTTCCCCAAACCCCCGGGGGAAGCTGCTGCCGAGCCCCCCAGCGCCGGGGACCCACACGGGAAGGGGGGAAGCAGCAGCAGGTCCCTGGGGAGACCCCCAACCCCAGGCGTTCACTCGCTGCAGGGAGCGACTCCCCGCGCAGGTGACTCAGTCCCGGCCATGAATTAAAGATGAAAGCTGGCAGAGGGGCTGGCAGCTGCGGGGGGGGGGGGGTGGGGGGGGGAGGAACAGCCTTTTATTTCTGGCTTTTTTTCACACCACAAAAGCTGGTCGTGATCCAAACAGATAAGAGAGGCTCAGTCCCACGGAGCGGCGGTGGTGACGAGCGCGAGGCCGGGGGTGGATGAGCACCGAGCATGAGTCACTGCTGGCTCAGTTATGAATGAGGGGTGGGAAGAAGGAGGAGAAAAAGAAGAAGAAGAAGGAGAAGAAGAAGAAGAAGGGGACGGGGCTGGGAGGGGGGAGGAAGGAGCCGGAAGGAGGAGGGGGGGGCCACAGGGAGGGCGCTCGGTTGCCCCGAGGGGAGGAAGGGGCTTGGGTATGGCCATGGGTGACACGGCCACCTCCTGGACCAGGGGGAGGAGGTCCCCTCGCAGGGACGCTGCTGGAAGTGTCCAGCATCCTGCTGCAGCCCAGCCCCTCTGCTCACTGGGGGCTTCGTGCTCCCCCCAGGGGAGAAAGTGGGGGGAGCCGGGGGGCAGTGAGAGGGGCTGTCAGACAGCCTGACCCAGCCCAGGAGGGGGAATGGATCACGATGGCGGCTCCCTCCTGACGCAGCAGCAGCTCACGAGGAGGGTGCAGAGCAGGGGGAGCGCGGGGGGGGTGTCCCCAATGGGACCCGCACCCCCAAGATCACAAGGGGTGCAGGCTCTGGGTGCTGGGAGGATGCGCAGGGGGATGCTCGGGACCCAGACCCCTCCGCAGCAGCACGTCCCAGCACCCCTCCCAGCTCCCCCCCCCACCATGCTGGGGCAGGCTCAGACGTGTCCCCCCCCATCCCTGGGGTGTCACCGGGGGCTGCCCACCTACCTGTGCCGAGCCGGGGGCGGGGGCAGAGGGGGGTCTCCCGCCTCACTGCTGCTTGCAGGTGGAGAGCTTGCGGATCTTGCTGCTGGCGGAGCAGGCCTTGCGGGAGGGGTTGGAAGAGGCGCTGGCCCGGCGCTCCCCCCGGGCCCTGGCGCTGAGCTGCCCCGGCTCCGTCCCGTTCATGCAGACGCCCTTGGGCAGCCCCTTGGCGCGGCTCTGCCCGTTCTGCCCGGCCTCCTCCTCAGGCACCTGTCCTGCAAGGCAAGGGCCACGGTGAGGAAGAGGAGGGCAGCGTCCCCGCAGCGTCCCCCGCAGCAGCCCTTCCCACTACCCCAAACCCAGGCTGCTCCCCCTGGGAAAGCGGACCCCGTTTCTGGGGAGCCCAGAGGGGGGACGTGCAGGGCAGGGAGCCCGAGGCTGCGCCCCTGCTCCCACCAAGGACTGGTTTCCCCCCCCCGTTTCTCCAGCACACGGCGGCTGGTGGTCCCCAGGGAGAAGAAAAGCTGAAGCAGTGAGGGAGAACCACGGGCACGGCCGCTCAGACCTTGGGAACGACATGTCCCCTCCTCCCTGTGCCCACCCCGGACCCCCAGGAGCAGTGTGGGGAGCAGAGGGGCAGCAGTGGAGAAATTCAGTCTTCCTCCTCCTCCTCCCGTCCCCGGAGGAGGGTATGAGTCCCAGCCTCATCCCAGAGCACCCAGGGGCTGCCTTGGCAGTGCAGGGGAAGGGGCTGTCACCCACGGCTGGGGCTGGGGACAGGGACACTGCCTACTGTCACCTTCCCTAAAGGGGACACCCAGATGGGAAAATGGCTTCCAACGAGCCCCTCTCCCCTCCGGGCTGTGACTCAGCAGAGCCCATAAAGGGCCACTTCCAGCAGATCTGCCCGCTCCCATGGCTGGGGCTTGGTGACAGCCCCTCACCTGGGGGGTGACACAGCCCCCCAGCGCAGCCCTGACCCGGGGGGGGGGATGACACAGCCCCCCAGCACAGCCCCTCACCCAGGGAGGGTGACACCACCGCAGACGCTCCCATCAGTAACGCGGCGCATCCCCCGGCCCGAGGCAGGACCGAGAGAGGATGCGTCAGGTTCCCGGCTCCCCCCCACCGGATCCAGCCCAGGCAATTTCCTTCCAGCAGGAACGTCACGCTCCAGGGCCCTTCGGTTATGACTCAGAGGGTTGAGTGGAAGCGAAGGCCGTAAGACGATTATGTATAATTTTCTTTAAAGGATGCTCAATCCTTTCTCTGCCAAGGCCGAGCGGCACGTCATCCCTCTCGACTTGCGCCAACCATCACCCCAGCGCTGGGGAGGAGGGGGACGCACGCGGGGCTGGGGGCGGTGGGAGAAGCTGCTCCCCCTCTGGAGGGGAACGGGAGGGGGGTCCACCTCAGACCCTGCGCTCTCCCCCACTGTGCTGCATCCCTCCTGGGTACCACTGTGGGTGCCCATGCCCCCTGTCCCATCCTCCTGCGCCATCCTTGGCAGCTCCCTCCGGGGGTGAAGAGCCCTTTGGGAACCAAAGCTGAGGGGACGGACGTGGGGGTCACACCTTGGCCAGACAAAGTCACCGTCGGTACCCACCTTCCTCTCCCTGGAGGGCTCAGGCTGGGGAGGGGGATCAGCCTCCCCGAGACCCGAAGCGGTGAAGGTGGCAGGAGCCTGGCCCCCCGCACAGCCCCCAGCCCCACTGCCGGTGGGACCCGATGGGGAGCACAGGCTGCAGAGAGAGCAAAGCCTCATCCCTGGGATTGCAGCAGGAGATCGAGCACCTCCACGGCCTCACCGTGAGCACCGGAGACCCCGGGGGCTGAGCGGGGAGCAGAGCTCTCCCCCCGGCAGCTGCTGAGCTGCAGAGCTGGCGTTACCTGGGAAATCACCCTCTGGACCCATCTCCAGATGAAAGCAGGCAGTTTCCAGGCTGCAGCCCTGGCTCCTGGGAGCCCTGACACCCCTCCCAGTTGCCATCCAGCCTCCCACTCCCCAGAAACAAAGCCAGCCCCCTGGCATGGGCCACCATCTGGGATGGAGGAGGCCTTGGAGCTGCCACCACCCTGATGCCCGGCCCAGGAGCTCTTCCCACACGTGCCCTTATGGACTGTTACCCATGGATGGGCTTCTGCCCCCCTGCGAGGGGTTGCCAGGAAGGGCTGTGGTAGCCAAGCTCCAGCAGCCCCCCCAGGAGGGGGGGACACACCAGCCCCAGAGCTCCGGCAGGGATGGGGTCTCCCCCCTGGGAGCTGAGCCCTCGCTGTGGGGCACCCCTGAACGCATCACAGCCCGGCCACCCCACAACCCAGCGGTCGGGGCTTTTTCTCTGCCCCCCACATCTCAACTGCACGGCTGCAGAGCCTCAAATAACCCCATTCAGAGCAAAATTGAACACTTCTTCCCCTCCCTCAGCAGAACTCAGGCCAAGGCAATTAACATTTCTGACTGGGGGAAAAAAAAATAATTATATCCCAACAGTTCATTTGTCTTTTGTGTGACTCTTCCCTCCTCCCCCTCCCACCCTGCTTCCCAAGCACAGTCCCAGGAGTCTATTATGGATCCCAAGGAGGGAGGGTGAATCGCAAGCTAATTTTACCTCCTTCACCAATGACAGTTGCTGACGTTCGAATTAATGAAAATAAAAATTCAACATGGGATGGAGTCTTGGCAACTGCCTGCCCACGCGGAAGCCAGTGACCCAGCGCTGTGTCTGCTCCACCAGCCCTATCCCACCTTCCCCTCACTGAGCGGGGCTAAAAATACAATAAATGGAAGGAGGGCTGAGGGAGGTGTTGGGAACGTGCCTGTTGGTCCCTGCCACCTCTCGCAGTTCTTAATGGCTCCATCCAGCTCATTCAGGCACAAAAAAAAAAAAAAAAAAAAAAAAAAAAAAAGGCTTCAAACTAAAACCCTGAAGAGCTTCCGAATGGCTGTTTGTCAGACACAAACACCCAGCCCTGATTTGCAGCTGGAAAGGCACCTTTCCGAGCACCCCGCACTACTTAAAGGCTTTATTTTCCAGGCTCAGAGCGAAACAAAGACCCCGAATCCAGCTATGCCTCTGCAGGAGGGACGGGCTGCGGCGCAGGAAGGGGTTAACGGGAGGGGAGGAAAATAAAAGCAGAGGGGAAAAAAGCAGAGCGCAGCCTTCTAAATGGGAAAGGCAGCACAAAAGCAAGAGGGAAGATGCTCACATCCATCTGCTGCAGCTGCTGCCTCCCCCCAAAGCAGCGGCTCCTGGGGAGGATGCTCCCTCCCTGCTCCCCGCCGGTGAGATGTTTAACACCCGCTGAACTAGGGCCACCTAACATTTAAGGCTCTTACAGAGCTGCATAAATCATTAAATGATGCTTTAAAAATAAAAAGTGCACGATCTCAGGGCCCCTTCTTCCTCTGAAGGACGCAAGATTTAATGAGGTTCCCTCTCTTCCCCCCCCCCAAATCGAACACCCACTCCCCGCTGAGTCACTTGGGCTCTCGCTGCCCAGCGGAGCCACAACCCAATGCAGCAGGCATTTACACTTTCTTTTTTTTAAAGTTTTTATTTAAATATGGCGTCACTGCTAGAAATGTAACACTCACGTGGAGCTGGGCAAGTTCAAAAGGATCCTGCAGGAAGACTTGGGTGAAAACGCAGATGAAAGTTTATTCTGTGGGACAGAGACCCCCCTGCCTCGGCAAACGCAGGGGGGGCCCAGGCTGGGCTCCCCCCTCACTCCGCTCCTCCCGGGGTTTCTGTCCATCCCAAACCCTGACCCCCCCATCCTGCCTCACCAGCCCCTCGGACCCTTTGGGGTTTGGTAACAGCCTCGTTTGAAGGGATCCCGACGAGCCCTGGGAGCGGCTCGTGCTCCGTCCCAGCCCCATGAGAAGCTGTAGGGTAAAGCTGAGGAACGATCCACCACAGCGACCCAGTTCTCCACTGGTCGGTGCCTAAATCCAGATCAAATCTGCTCCTGGCAGGTTGGGGGCACGTGGGACTCTGCTTTCTGCCCTGTCCTGGGCAATTCAAGGCAGAGGTGACTTCTCTGAGGGAGAAGAATTTGTCCCATGCTCAAATATGTTCCCAAATCCAGGCTGGTGAAGAGCCACACGTGTTCAGATCCAAGGACATTCCTAAGGCAGGGCCCTGCCTACAGCCACGGCTGCTCAGGAGCAGCCCCAGAACATCCAGGATCAAGAAATTCTCCTTTTGCTCCAGCTGGTTCCCTGGGGGCTTCCTGAGCTCTGCCCCACATCTGGCCAGCTGTGTCCAGGACCCCCAGAGAACCCACCCTTTGTGGCCACATCCAGCTCAGTCACTGACTCCTCAAAAAGGTAACACCCACGTGCTGGAGGAGGACATTCAGACCAGCTGGAAGTAACGCTTTATTTCACTATCTGCCTAAGCAACGAAGCAATAACTCCTCAGATAACGGAACGGTTACGACCCCTGGCCATTCCCCAGTTCAGTTAAACCAAAGCCACGTCCAGCCCACCCGCCTGGGCCAACCGTAACGTGGGGACTGCTGGTCTGTGGGATCACAATTAACCTTTATGGCTCTAATCCCTCTGAAACAGCACAAACTGCCCGTGGAAACTTAAAATAAAATAAATTAAAAAAAAATCTTCCAGTAATTTGCCTGTCACCTCCGGACATGACAGCTCTTACTTGGGTTTAAATACAGCTCAGCCCTCACCCGGCCGGGAAGAGGATCTCTCCTGCTCCGCTGTGTTCAGAGGAAGGGCAGAACACGGTGGTTTTCCAGCCGCAGGTCAGAGACCCTCAAGGGCACCCACTCTGTGCCCGCCGGACACACCACAGCACCCTAATGCTGTGAATCTGCCTCAGCTGCCACTTGTTAATCCCACTGAAGTGCCTAAACCGGGCAGGGAGGCAGGCTAATGGCTACTGGAAGAGTTAAAAAGCAACAGAACGCTTCAGTTGAAGGGAGAACAGGAACCCTTCGGTACAGGTACAGCGCCGTTCCCGGGGCAGGGCTGCAGGAAGGGGCTGGATTCCACAAGCTGAGAAACCCACCCCGAGCACAGTCACCCACTGCCTCCCTCTGCAGGGCCCTCAGCCCTGCCAGCTCCCCCGTGCTTACAAATACAGACCCCAAACCTGAAGGAGGGCTCCCTTGCAGAACAAACTTATCTGCTTTTGAAACAACAGGGCTGTCCTGGAGGGAGGCAGGATCCTGCCGAAGCCTGGGGGCAGCAGGGAGATGATCCCGCTCTCTCCAGCCTCTGCCACGAGCTCGGGCCACGGGAAGCCCCCGTGGGCACTCACTGTGTGGGGGGCCTAGGCTAAGCTCCACGCTCCTCTTCTGCGCCCGGGGCCGACGGGAGCACGGCTTCCTCCGCCGCCCGCTCGTCCTGAGCGCTCGCGGCTGTGCTCTGCGCTCTAAGCCCTGCCTCAGCCTCCTCCTCCGCAGCTGGGGACGCACAGGGAAGCAACAGAGCACCGTTAGAGACAGGCACAGGCTCACCCGGCACCGACACCACGCTCACAGACCACCCTGCGGGCTCTCGGGGCGGGGGGGGGGGCTGCAAGACAGCCAAGTCCTCAAAGCAGCAGATCTGCCCTCCCAGAGGTTACCAGCTCTGACAGCTTGGCCCTCCCAGAGGTTACGGGCACACACGGACCCCACCGTACCTTCCTTCTGCCTCCTGAAACCAGTTCAGAAAGGGAAAGGTAAAATTAGGAGGACCCGAGTGATGCTGGTTATGGATTTTCAAGCCTCCAGCCCCAGCACCGCTGCAGAGCGATGTCTCGGGCACGCACTGGCTGTTCCTGGCAGAGAAAGATGCCGAGCTCTGACAACGGGGAAAGCTCCCGGGAAGTCCTCTTCTCTCCTGCTTCTCTACTCAGAAAGGCCCCAGTGATCAAGTACGTGCTTCAGAGAGTCCATCCCACTTTTTTAAGAGGATCCCTCCCTTTTCTAAGCTGTGGGGAAAGGCCTGGCCCCGGTCAGAATCTGGCACAGGAGTCTGCGGGGTGTAAGAAGAGAGCAAAGGACAGCGCTCTGCAGGTCACCCAGCTGGCACCGGGACAGGAGTTCTATTAGGAAAGGTTATAAATGACCCACCCGTCACCAGTAAATCAGCACTTGGAAATAAATCTCTTTCTCTTTGATGAGACTCCCTTCATCCTGGCAGGCTCCAGCTCCGACCCACCTGCATGTTCCTTTGGCTGAACATCCGAGTGGCCACCCTGTTGGGGACCCAGGGATGTCACTCAGCATCTCCCTTCTCCCCTCGAGGGGCGCTGCCTGGGAAGCCCACCTTACTTCAAAGTTGTTGCCCAGAGAAATTTTGGGCATTGGGTACAATTTGAGGTTTATCACCATTCAAGGCCTGATGCCTCATTCTCCCATGACAATGCTTCAAAAAAGCCATTTCTACCTAATCAGACAAAAAACCCCAAAAAACACAAGAAAACCAAGGTCTTCTTGTGCAAGATTGGGGAAAACCAGACCTTGCTTCTGCTCAGATCCACCGGGCCAGCAGTACGGAAAAACTGAAGCAGTTTGCTTAGGCTGGAGCTACAGAAAATAGGGCTTCCCTTATCCCAAGGAAAGGTTGGTCACAGGTACTGGGCTCCCTGACCGAAGGTAGAGCCAGCGTCCCTACACAGAGTCCTGGAAACCTTCCCTCCCAAACAATTAAACTGGGCTGGAGCAATTAATCTGGAAACTCCTGTTGCTGTTGGCGCAGGCAACGAGACAGCGGCGAGGCGGTGACTCCAGGCAGTGACTGCGAAGCGGAGCAGCCTTGTCTCTGGTGTCCCCACAGCCCCCCTGCCCCCTCGCACACCACGTGGGCCACGGGTTCAGAGAGGCCGGAGAAGAGGGGGTACTGGGTTATCACCACTTCGTAAGAACTGCAGCGTTAAAACCACACACGCCCCTGCACGTACCGGTTACCTTAAATCAACAGGAAACCCCTAATAAAGCAACCAGCGCTTCTGTAACCAGACAGTTACCAGGACCCCAGCAGGAAAAAAAACCCACTATTTCAGCATAAAGCTACAAGCACCTTCTCCCCAGATGTGCCATCTACTCAGAGCACCGAGTCACTTCAGGGCTCTGCTCCAAAACAACTCCGTCTGGCAAAACTGGCCCAAAGCGAAGCGTGCTGAGCAGCGGGAGCAGGAGCCACCGGCACCGGGGGAAGGCAGGAAACCGGCCCCGGGGGCACCCTCTGGGTGATCAAATCAAGGACCACAGCATCCGGAGCACCATGGCTCGCTCACACCACCGCATAGTCAACGCGAGGCCTTTCCTAAAAAGCTTTAAACAGACAAAAAGAAGAAAAGCACCACTTCTGCCCTCCCCATCCCAGCATCCTCCTCTCCTACCTGGTACTGTGAAGTCCTGAGTGTAGATGATATCATCTTCAATGTCATACAAGTCGTCATCTTCTTCCTCGTTGTAGCCATGCAGATCTTCCAGATAAGGCACCGCCGTCATGCTCCTCCACCGGTCCTTCGTCTCGGGGCTGGGAGGGATGGGCACCAGAGCCTCTGCCTGAGCGTGTTTCTTACGAAACCAACTGCAAAAGTCGAGAGCAGAGTTTCATCAGCACAGCTTCGCTTCTCGCAGGGCACAGGGAAAGCCTTGACACTGCAAGACAGTCCCATTCCACCCCAATATTCAAAGGTCCGTGCGGTTTGTTTATGGCAAACCTCCCAGCCAGCTTTATGCTACTGCAGGATTTTTAATGTGTGATAACCAGGAAAGGGAGGTCTGTCTGATGACAACACTGCAGGGACACCAGCAGCCAGGTCACCATCCCACGAGGTGCTCCATCCACTGGGGGCTTTGTCATCTGAGGGGGAACCAACATCCCTACCTGGCTGTGAGGGAACTGGAACCACAGGGGAGTGTGGGACCCCCGAGGGCTAGGAATAGAGCAGGAATGTTCTCTCCATCTCATCCCAAACTACCTGCCCCTGAGTCAAAACACACCTGCAGAGCTGCCAGAGGTTGTCAAAGCCACCAGAGAAGGAAAAGCTTCTCCCATGCTCAAGCCCAGGCTAATCCAGCACAATGAGACCAGAGAAAGTTCACAGAATGTCAGTTTAAGGAGAGTGTTTACTCACAAACTCCTTTAACAGACAGTTCTCAAGAAGACCACAGCAAAAATGCTTATACTTTGTCTTTTTATCCCACCTCTGTGGGAAGGGACTTCTATTCCCTTTCAAACCAGCAGCCGTGGTGCTGCCATCTGCCCAGTAGCAGATAGCAGCTCTGAAAGCTGTTCTTAATCGGATTGAGAATCCAACAGGCTCGTGTCACATCAGCATCTCAGCAGCCAGATTGGTGGCCTCTGACATTCTCGTGGTACTTTCAGAGCAGGGTTCCAGCTCCAGGCTGTCTCTGGGACATCTATCAGAACTGTGGGTGGGCACCAAAGCTTCCCCAGAAGTACTGCTGGAGCCTCCACACTCCCAGGGATCCTCTGAATGCAGGTGGGGACAGAAGCTCCCCCAGCCCCAGGGACTTCTAATGCACCATTCCAGCCCCAGCACCTCCTGCTGCTCCATGCTGTCCCTGCAATGGTCCACAGGGGGAAGAGCCAGCCGCTTGTGGCCGGCAAACGACAAGGTTGGGCTGTGGCCACCCAGTCGCTCCCTTTGCGGTAACTGGAGGTCTCTGCTGGCTTTGGCAGGGGGTGCCCAGGGAGCCTGTCCCAGGGGCACTCCATCAGGCTCTTACCTATGCCTTGCCCTGGAGGGCCATTCTACACAAAGAAAGGGTCAGAAAACATCAAACCCCCCATGTTTGGGACCTTCTCCTGAACCGCAGCCTGCTCTCCTCAGAAACTTTGGAACCCCCCATCTCCACGCCGCGGGCCGGGTGTCAGGTGAGGCACTGGGACCCAATCCTCCCAGGCTTTGCACAGTGATAAAGCAGTGAAAAGCCTCACAAATCAACTTTGCTCTCGTGCTCACCTGGCTCAGCATTACGAGATGCCTCTCCCCTACACACGGGGACCTTCAGAGCCTCTCACAGCCTGGGAATTCTAAGCTTTTTTCCTGCTTTCACAGTTTACTCGAGGCTACAAAGGGGTGCTGCGTTAGGAAGCGGCTTAAGGCCTCTCTGAAAACACACCCCAAAAGCAGAGCAAGGCCTGAAATCGTCCCCTCCTGGTGTATTCACATCATGGCCCGAGGAGCTGCTGCCCCAGACAAGCCCGGTGTGACACAGGGCTCCGGCTCCGCAGGCACCGGGAGCTGGTGCCGGTGGCCGGGAGCAGGGCCCGCAGCCAGAGCTCGTACAGACCTCGGCCATCTGGGCTTTGTCACTCCCCTTCCAAATTCATTTTAGGAAGCACGGGTTGGATGCACCTCCTGCACTGCAGAACTGTAATTAGAATTTCGCTCTAGTCTTACATTGCTTTGACAGGAGGGCTTAGGAAAAAAAAAAAAAAAAAGAAGTGGCATTCTAACAAAACCATCCAGCACAAGTGAGGAGTTTGGAGGTAAACAAGTGAAAATGGAGCTCCTGGGACTGATGAGCCGGGATTCAGAGGAGGGAACCTTTCTCCAGAAGCCCTGCTCCGCAATTAGCATCTTTAAAAACCGCTTTCTCTGTAGTGACTGAGCTTGAAGTCAGGCTCTGCTCTGAGACTGATGGCATCTCGCCCTCCTCAGGGACACAGAGGGAAGGGGTCCCTGTAAGTTTGCAAAGGAACCCTGTTTGGATTAATCACAGAGTGCACGAAGGGAACCACGTCCCCTCCTCCCCTGCTGAGGGTCTGTGGAGATGGACAAGACCCCAAAGAGCTCCCAGTCCCAGCTGCTGCTGTGGCGTCTCCTCCCCAGTCACACCATGACCATCCTGGAAGCTGCGGGGGGAGCAGCGTATTTTAGGGAGGGGAACACAGATCTCATTTGTCAGGTACGAGCTCCGGTTCCTGCAGCGGCACCACAAGAAGCAAGGGAAAGGCCAGCCCAGGTGCTGCAGGAGCCGAGCAGGGCCCACTTAACTAGATTTTGGCCAACGGTTCCAGCAAGGCCTGTGGGTGGCTTCCTCGGGGCTGTGCGTGGCACACAGCGTTCCTAATTCAATCATTCCATTTCCTTTCCTCGGGAGTCTGTTTTCACCAAGGAAGCAGCTGCCAAGATGCCAAATTCAGCCTGGGCTGACCCAGCCCGGCAGGATCCTCCAGCACAGACCAGAGGACCCAGCAGCCACCAGCTGTTTTTGCCAGGGCCACTGGAGCTGGAGAGATCCAAACTACATGCCAGGGAGCTAAGGAGCATACAGGAGGAATGAGCTCAGGACTGCCAGCAAAAGCAGCGTTTGAAAGGGAGAAAGCCTGGAAATCGACAGCAACCGGTGTTTTTATTTTGCTGTATTTCAGCTCTGCCTCTGTCTTTCCTTCTGTCCTACTTACCAGGAGAGTAAAAATAGGTTTTTATTAGCAGCAGAAACCTGAATCACTGTACTCTAGTCATAATGATTCTATCCTCTGGGAGGTGATTTCAAATACTTGCATATGCATATATGGTAATGAGGATACAGAGTGAGAAGAGAAATTCATTGAAGTTCTAAGAAAATCAAAGACCTCTTGGAAGGAGCCTTGAGCAATTCTTTATGGAGTAGCAGAGTATTTCCTGGCAAGCAATTTTCCAGCAGGGACAGAGATTCTGCTTTTCACACTGCTAAGTGGTCTTAGAGAAGATGTGCTCCTCAGCTGAGGACCACTGGCTCCAGCCAATGCCCTCATCTGGCTCAGGAGGCCCCTGGCTGCTGACGAAGCCAAGAAGCAGTTACTCTCCCCCAGCGATGCAGAGGAGAAGGTCCTTCCTCACCCTGCCTTCACCCTGAAACACAGGCTGAGCTCGAAAGCGCCCCTGGTACAGAGCATCCCGGGAAGAGCAGATTCCTCCCTGGTCTGGGGAACATTTCTTTGCTGCTCCCGGCCCCGCGAGAAGGAAGGAGGGGAGCAGCACTAAGGAGATCATTTCTTACTGCTTCACAAGCTCATGGAGAATGTCTACGAAGCACAAACCCCAGACAGCAGCGGCACAAGCATTAACTGTGCTCCTGGCAGTTAAGAAGTGGTATCCAGACGGGTCGCTATAATCTACGGGGAGATAAGACAGCAAGGGTCAAGGACTGAATGAAAAGAGGAATCTGGGTCGAGTGATGCTTAATGAGCCCGTCTGGTTTGCAGCTTCCACGCTTGAATCTTACATCAGAAGTCATCACTCTGCTCTTTGCAAGTTCTGGGATAAGCAAGGTTAAAATAAGACTCAGTAAGCACAGCTGCAGCTTCCAAACACTCACAGCTAATTCACTTCCCATTCTAGGTCACAAATATTGCACTTCACTTGTTTGGTACATGGACAATTTTCTCTGAAGCCAGATGCCAAGCTGCAGATCCCCACCCTGCCAGAAAGGGTCGGTTCTGAACGATTCTCCACCTCCCACTGTGCCACGTCAGGGCTCCAAGCTTACTGGAAGGTCACCGTCACCCCAAGAAGTGACCAACAGCGCTTTGGTTCCCTTCAGCCCTCCCGCAGACAGACGTGGAAGGCACACAACAGTGTGCCCTGGGGAAAGGCAACACAGTAAACAGGCAGCGGCGTCCCTGCTCCAGCTCTGGTGACATCAAGAGATGGCCAAGTTCTGAAGTCAGAGTCATAAAAAAATAGAAATGAGTAAGAGCTGCAGTTTTCCCCCGTGCTGATGCCAGGGCAGAGGTCGCCGTTCAGACTCCGAGGAGGAGGAGGGGGCTCTGTGCAGGGATGGAGACTTCCATTCACACACCACAAAGCTGCAGCACGAAATCCATTTGCAGAATGCGGGTAAAGAACCAAAGACTCCTCCCCTGTGCCAGAGCCAGGGCAAGAAAGGAGAGGAGGAGAGGTCTTCTGCGTGTCCCATTGCAGGGAGGACACCACAAGACACCGGGGACAGGAAAAGCCCATCACACACCACAGCAGAGGTTATGGGGAACCCCTCCTGCTCCCTCAAGTTCAGGCAGGGAAGCCAAGGAGCAGCTCTAGCACCCACAAAGGATCTTTGGTGATACACACCCAGATTTCCAGAGGCTCCATGACAGAGCACCCAGAACTACCCTCCCGAGGACAAGAGCACCCGGGACGGTGGCACAGTCAGCGTGAGACACGAGCCCCGGCAGGTTAATTTGCACCTCCACTAATAAAAGGTGGAAGTGCCTTCCCTTGTCTTGTTCTAAACCCTTGCAATGGTATCTATGACTGCACAAATTAAGTGTGACACTCCTGGAGAAGGAAGGCAAGATGGTTGCCTTGGAAACAAGGGACAGAGGTAGAATTCTGCATCCACTTCATCACTTTAAGTGCTGCAGCGGGGTCAGTGAATTAGTTACAAAATGCAGTGTATGAGCATTAAGCCCTTCAGCAAAGCACGGGGTAGAGAGGAGACGGTGAATAATCTGTGGGGAGCAGGTTGTGAACTCCCTGGCTCCTGGCAGCTTTTCTTCACTGCCCGACCCCAGGAGTGCCAGATATTCACTGAGGTGATCTGTGAAAGCTTTCCATTGACCGTCGATCCATTGATCCAGAGCCTTCTGGGAAGAGCAGGTTCCAAGGCTCTGCCGTTGGTACTCGGGGGTGGCCTCTGGCAGTTCCTACCTCTTGGATGATGGGCTGAGAGAGTTTTAATTCATTTCCACTTACAGCTCCCAGGATTGACTAGGTCTGAAAAGCCTCTGGAAGCAAGAGAAGAGAATGTAGCCGTGTCCAGCTGGATCAAAACAAAGTCCAGAAACATGAGTTTGATGCAACTTGGATACTCTCGACTGTCCGCATGAGCAAGTCACCAGTAACAGCAGCTCCAAGACACGAAAGGAGACTTCCAGCCGCATGGAAAGGCACCGGGTGAGCCTGGTTTGGGGCCGTACCCCACTCAGCAGGGCAGCCCAGGTAAGTCGCTTGATGCCTCCATAGCCCAGTTCCTGAGCACAGGCTTTTGTGGGAGGAGTGTAGAGAAACCCCAAATCATTAATGACTATAACTCCCCCACACACTAGAAATCTAAGGATGCTAGAAATCAACTTTTTTCTTACTGAAATGCTTTCTAAAAAACCCTCTGACGAATACCTGAATGGCCACCTGCCATCCTTCCCATTGCTTTGTTCAATTTAAAAAAAAAAAAAAAAATCAGGGTCAGGTTGCGCATAAGGGCTGAGCTGCTCTTCTATTTAAAGAACAGCCAAGAGAAGCAAACATTGGATTCTTTACCACAATGCTCCTGCGCAGAGAGGAGATGGACAGACACATCCAAAGCCCAAAGCTGCGGGCTCTGCTGTGCTTGATGTAATTATTAGGATGGCACAGCAGGAGGAAGGAGGCAATTACTAAGAGGGGAGAAAAGCCTGTTAAGAAGCACTGGCTAAGCTCACAGCAAACTAATAAGAGACTAAGCCTTGGAAATGCTCCTGTGCTCGCAGGTAGAGCCATTCTCCAGCCCCTCTCCGTGCTCCGGGATGAAAAGCCTCAGCACCAGTGACAGTGCCCAGTGACCGTGCCCGGGGACTGGTGATTGCACCCCATGCCACAAGAGTGCTCCAGTTTCTCCTGCTTTCTAACGATGGGCAGGGTCTCCAGAGAAACCTCTCTGCTTCCAGCTGGGCAAAGCTGACGCAAAAACTGGCTGCCACATGGGAGAAGCATAAAATCAAGTGTACAGAATGGGATAACGAGCTCAAATACCCAGCAGATAGTGAGAAGGAGAACCAATGAACCAACGCCACTTCCCTGAGCTTCGGGGCAGGTCACTGCAGCCTTTGGACCCACAGCATCCAGAGGAAAGAAAGCGCTGTCAGTGCTTTTCTCAACACCATAGAGTTAACTCCTGCCACGTTTCTTTACAGCACTTACTGGAAAGCATGGGTTTGCCTGTGTGGGGAGCTGATCCCCACCCCACCACGACCTACAGAAGAAAACGGTGCTTCCCTCTCCAGCTTGAAGCCCGAGTGCTCCCTGGCAGAGGGGAGGACAGGGGGTAACAGCAGGAGCCCTTGTGTTGGGGACCAGCTCTATGCAGTGCTTTAATGCCAGGCAGCGTTTAGATGCCAGCCCCAAGCAGCCTCTGTAACAGCCCAGTGTCACCAGGAGCCATGTGCATGGACAAGGAGCGGCTTGGAAAGCAAACTCCTGCTCCTATCCTCTCCCAGAGCCAGTGGAACCACCAGTGCACGGGGCTTGGCTGCCATGAAAAGAGCCAGCCTGACTGCTTAATTAATTGACCAGGCAGCTACATGAGCCCTGCCTCCCCAGCCTCTTTGATCTGCACCAGGGGTAGGTGGTGGTTGCTCTCCACAGAGCTCCAGCGCGGTTCCAGCCCGGCAGGTTTGGTTCCTGCAGATGCCTCCTGTGCCACAGCATCTACCAGGGACCACTGTCTGACAGCGCACAGCGGCTCTTTTCCAGAGATATGACAAGAAAATAGTGCTCTTCCTGCCTGCAGGGCAGCACAAAGCATGGCCACCACCTTCAGCATCAGAGCCCCCTTTTGACGAGGCTGCCCGGAGCTCGCGGAGCAGCTGGGGTCCAGCCGCAGCCCCCGTGTCCTCAGAAGCACTTCCCATGCAAACAGCAGATAAGCTAATGCAGCCTCCGCCACGAAGCATCCTTATGATGCTTTTTGTTCTTGTACTTTTATCTGCCCAGGAAATCTCTGCTCAGAGGCAGCATGTTCAAACAGATCCTTTAAAAAAAACAAACCAACAAAAACCAAAAAACCCTCAGAGATAACGGGGCCTTTGCCCCCCCCCCTCCCCCCCCGACAATGGCAAGGATAAAGGGGGAGGATATGGGGGAGGGAGGAGTATGACATTAAAGAGAAAGAAAAAAAAAAAAAAAGATTTCCTATTGTCCTGGAATGCTTCTCCACATACTGATTCCATATGGAGCAAATGCCAAGGGATATTTCTGTCACCAGACTGTCCAGAAAACCAGAACTAACACACGTTACCGAACAGTCCTAGTTCAATAACCCAGCTTCAAGGAACCCCTGTTCTTCTGCTCCATTAGTACCAGCTGACCTCTGAAAAAATTAGCCAGAACCCTTAATTATCCAGAACCAGTCACGCTAGAAACATATTTTCAACATATTCATTATTTACCGGTTAGCAATTCAAATGCTTCAACCGGATGCTCTAATAGGAGGAAAAAAGCCAAGTTGAGGTTGCCAGAGCTCCAGCAGTGCTGGAGGAAGGAGATCTAGTGACTTCCATGTGTCTGCTGTCAAAAGGAAAAAGGAGCTGAGAGCAGTAGCACAGGTACATTAGCATGAGAAGCAGAAAGAGAATGACTAATAGGAAGAAGCCGAACACTCACTTGTGCTGCCTTATCTGCTGTATTGAAAATCTCTTGGCTGGGTCGTATTCAAGCATCCCTGAAAAGAAGGAGAAAAAAAAAAATGTCCAGGTGTGATCACAGATGCTCTCAGCCAAGCTGAAGCCAGGAGGCACAAAGCTCTACCCTTCCCTCCCTCCTCCCGCCCCCAGCATCAACTGGTGGGTCCAGTCCTGGTGGCAGCTTTGGGAGCCATTACCTCCAGGAGGAACCTGCTCCTGGGAAGCTCAGCCCAAACCCCTGGCCCCATTGCTGACGCTCCCTGGTCAGGTCTGTGCCTCAGTGTCCCCACCTGCAGAGTGGCTGTGACCTTTTCCTCCTTCCCACTGTGGGGACAGAGGCTGGGACAGCCCTGGATAGTGTGTCCAAGTGTCTCTGGGCAAAGAGCATCAAGACTTTGCATTTCACAGATAACGCTACTGAGCTTCCCAAAGCCTCGGGCACCGTGTATATCCAGGTGCTCAGCACCCCAGAAGCTCTGGTCTAGTGGAATTCCATTCTGGAAGTACAGCTGGAGAGAACTGATAAAAAATAACCCTACTGTCCGTCCTTCTGCCCTGAACAGGGGTTTGATTTTAGGCATCATCAACCAGGGTGGGGGTGAGAAGAGAGGGAAAGTTTCCTCCAACGGACTCAGGAGGCTCCCGCTCCACGCTCATTAGAAAGCTTGACAACAGAAGGGAAGCAGCAAATTTTGTCAGATTCTTCAGAAACTAGCCAACGGGACATAATGAGCCTCAGCCAGCAGCACCCAAGATACTCTTTCAGGGAAGGTTCCAAGAACATACTCATCTAATGAACATGAACAAAGTCCCACTCTGCATGTTACCAGGAGTAACCTACCCTTTGCTGCTCCCACCCAGGTAGCACCAAGAGTGAGGTTTTTGGTAAGAGAAGAGGAGGACCCTGCCTCCAGCTACCAGCCAGAAGAAAGGCCGGGAAGCAGAACAGACTGTCAAGGGGAGTTCAGAAAGTCAGGACAGGAGCAAACAGTGCAGAGCACCAGGGAGAGCAGCACAAGGACACAGGGAAAACATAGGGAGTGTGAGATCCATCTGGATGGACCCTTTGGAAGGGAGGGCTGGAAAGGGACACTGGAGTTCAGGTAAGAATTCACGAGGCCCTCCCAGATGAGGTTCTGCAGTGCTGCTGACCAGACGTAACGGAGGAGATCAATCACCCCCAGGACACACGGCAACAAAAGCTGATCTGGAACATCTTCCCTGTCAGTTCCGTTTGGATCACATCACTAACCGTAACGAACACAGGCAACGAAGAGGCACAGCACAGAAGGACTGAGGTTACTTCCCCCCTGGAAACCAAACTACGGTGTGCCACGGCAATCCCCGCTGATGACAGCACTAACAGCTCTAGGGCCAACGGGGTCACTGCCCCACGTTACACCACTATGGAGCAGGTTAAAGGAACACGGGGAGACCCCTCCAGGTTAGAGAGGGTCAAGTGCATCACAGGCATCTGCCCTCGTGAACTCAAGGCACAGGAGCCTTCAGAGCCCAACTCCCCAGAGCACGTCAGACAGAGCACACCGGAAACTTAGACTTGCCTCGTCGAGACCATGAAAACCACCATCCTCCTCTACTGGAGCCACAGGGGCTGAGCTCAGCCGGAGCTACGGCACAGCTCCCCCTGCTCACGAGCTCCAGACCTCAAGAGTGGTTCCTGATCTCTGGTACCTTCTCCCCAGGACAGGCCAAAGCCCTGCGAACGAGCAGCCCCGGCTGCAGCTACAGCTCCAGCCAGATGTGGCAGAGGCCATTGCTAATGAACTGACACTGGGCAAAGCCCTCCTTTCGTCAGCGAGTACTACGAAACAAACTCCCTTATAGCTAAAAAAAATGATTCTTGGTTTATCACTGAACACAGCCTTTATTAGGGCCATCTCCACAACCAAGGTCCTCACAATGTGTGTCCCTGTTTTGCTCTGCACCCCAACACGTGTCTGTGGCCATCCCTCAGCCTCCTTGGGGTCACGGAGCAGCTGAGGCTGGAGGGGACCTCTGGAGCCCACCCCTTGCTCCGAGCAGGGTCAGCCCAGGGCTGTGTCCAGTTGGGTCTCAAACATCTGAGGATGGAAACTCTCCAGCCCGCCCTGCAACCTGTCCCAGCTCAACCACCCACACCAGAAAGGGGTTTTCTCGCGTTCAGGCATAATTTCTCCTCACCTTACAAGAAAAGAAGTAATAATTGGAAAACAAGTCGGGAAGGTGGCTCAGAGAAATAAAAAAATCCCACACCTAATTAAATGACCTATTAATAAGATTATTAGAGAGTAGTTTCACAGCTGAGCTGCCCAAATGTGTTGGCTTTTTTTTTTTCCTTTAAAGGGACAGGACCGCACAGAGATCTTGCCTGAAGCCTAGGGGACAGCAGAGCAAGTGCTGGTTCCGTGAGCTCATTAGGTCAGTCAGGACACCCCCAGTTTCTTTAAAGACCACATTTCCAGGTGATTTTGGAATCCAGCTTTCAAGTTCAGGATAAACTTCCGCAGCCCCAGGCAGGTCCAGCCAGAAGCTCCTCCCAGAGCTGGGAAGCGCAGGGGGCACTTTGGGATCAGCGTCACCGGGGGCTGACGAGGAGGAGCCGGGACACCCTCGTGAGCAGCTCGCTCTGACCAACAGAAACAACAAACAGGCAGTAACTCCAGCAGCGTTTGAGGAGCGACAGGGCTAACGAAGAAATTTAAGGCATTTACCGAATTAAACTGGTACAAGCAGAGGATGAAGTTCTAAGGTAAATGATGAAGAGGCCTAACAGCACCGGTTACAAGTAGTGGTGGTGCAGAGCTGCTCAGGGCTCTCAGGCAATTAAAAAGGCACAAAGAAGATAATTGAGCAAAAAGAATATTTACTATAATGAAAAAGGACCGTATTTTGGGCAACGTCTGAAAGAAAACGGGAAGTCCAATGGCCAAAGATGCACACTCATGCGCTCGGCTGCGTGAGTCACCGACGGCAGCTCCGTGGCTGGAGCCCCGCGCCGAGGAGCGGCTCCGGCGAGACAGAAACATCCCGGACCATTCCCCAGCCAGCACGGAGCCTCCCTCTGCCATTTAGGGTAAAGAGCTCACGCAGTTTATCTGCCGGCACAGACGAGGCGCTGGAAAAGAGGGCGATGCTGCAGCAGGACGCCCAACTCCAACCTCTGCTCCCGCGGCACTTCCGAGGGATTCGCTGTGCCCGGGCAGGGGACATTGTGCCCCTTACGGCACGTGGGCACTCTCCCACCCTCCCAAATCATGGCAAGGAGCAATCCGGAAAGCAGAGACCACGAGCCTGTCTTGAGCTCCTTCCAGCCTCCAGCCCACACAGTTCCACGCTCCGCAACACGCACCGGTCCCAGCGTGTGACACGGCCTCTGGTTGTTCACAGACAGCACCACTTCAGGTGTCTGGTGTGAGGAGCAGGAAGGAATCGGACAGCAGGAATCAGCAACCTGAGCCTGGATTTCACTTCAGTCTCCAACTCTTATCAACATTTAAAACAACCGATATAAAGGCAGGATAAGTGCAATTTGCAAAATGAGACAGGACTTTCTCCCTCTCCATCCTCCACAGGCAGAGCCAGGCGTTCTGACCACGAACTCCCTCTGCAGGCAAACCTCCAGCCCGGGATGGAACACACGCAGAAGGACTTGCCAAGGGCCGGGTATAGACACCAGCCCGGGGACTCCCTGCTACCACAGAATCAAAGCCTCCCACTGTCCTCGGACGGGACAAAATCCTCTGCAGTGAGAGGTCAGGGCCGAGACTACAGCCCCTTCTACAACTACAGAACAGAGACAACAAAACCCTGAGAAACAGCCAACTTGGCCATTACATCTGTAGCAAAGCCTGGAAATAAATCCAGATGCTTCCCACAGGGGCTGCAGCCTCAGAGCTTTCTCTTTCAGTAGAATTATATTCAAAAAGGAGAAAGGAAAGCTCAGCTGGTACATTTTTCTTGTCCAGAAGCAAACAGGACAAATTGATAAGTCACGTGCAGATGGTGACACAAGAACCTCTCAGCTATTTATAAATGCATCCACTCTGACACATCTTTCCTGACTGCGTGTACAGAAGCCAGAAGAGCACTAGCCCTTCTCTCTTCTACCCAGGGACGGGTATAAATAAAGCTTCATCCCTGATTAGGGAGTCAAGAGGAGCAGCACCCCAACTAATCTGTTGAAATACACTGTTCATGTAAGTCTCTTTATCAGCCAAATATCACAGAAGCTTTCAGTCCTCTAAATTCTGCCTCATCTGGAAAGAGGAACAAAGAAATAAAAACAAGCTTGGGGGGGGCGTGGGTAAAAAACCAGTAGAAAAAGCAGTCAACAGAAGAACAGAAAACCCCTTTAGAAGGATATCGCGTGCTCGCCTCGCAGCCTGGCCAGGGCTGTGATCAGCCCAGCACTCACAGCCGGAGAGGAAACGAGCACTCTGCAGCACACCGAACCCTTCCTCACCATAAACCCAGCACAAACGCCTGCAGCACCGCAGAGTGCTCCCGGAGCCTCTTAAAAGCCCCACGAAGGCGAAACGACGTCCCCGGGGAGATGGAGCCGAGCTGCAGGAGCCAAAGCACCAGCCATTCACGGTCTCTGATCCGCTGGCTCGTGATTCAGCTTCAGCCTCTGCAGAAGGAGCAGGCACCTACCAGGAAATGCAGATGTTCTGAAGGAAAAACATGAACTAAATAAAGCATTCGGGGTATGTCACCATGGCTACGTAGTGGCCCCTCCGCAGGGCTCGGCCCTCGCCTGCCGCAGGCTGGGGAGATGCTTAGTGCCCCCAGTGCAGAGGAGCTGGGGCTGTAACTCAGTCCCCAACAGAAAAAGTAAAGTGTGTCAGGCCAAACAAGGACAGCACCAGGAGGCCTTGCCAGCTTCTACTGTGTAATGGCTGCATCCCACAAGATGAGGGGTGGGAGAAGGCTCTCAGGTGAGGCGGAGGGAGAACAGCAAGAGGAATCCTCAGGGCCTCCCACCACCCCGGAAGAAAGGGTTAATTTGAGAGAAAGGCAGAGTCTCCCCCAGCAAGCTACTCTGCCGGGAAGGAAAACAGCTCCACTTGCATCTCTGCAGAGTTCAGAGCAGGAGGGATGAAGGAAGAGATGGACAGCCTTGGACAAAGGGCATCAGGTAAAAGGCTCCTCCCTTTAAAATGGGGCAGAAGAAAGAGTGGGAGATTCTGACTCCAGGTCTCATCCAGGGGATGGAAAGAACTAAAGAGGGAGTTATTCTGCTAGTGAAGCGTAAGATTTTTAAGCATCAATATCCTCGGGACAAGAAAGGAGAAACACTGGTCACACTCCTTTTCCCCAGGGTCCAACACCGAGCGCAGCCGGGAGGCTCATCCCGGCCCCGGGGACGTGCTGTGCCTCCTGCAGTTTGAGGCTTTGCCTCTCCCACAGCTGTTACAGGTTGTTAACGCTTTTTAAAACACATGGAAATAGGTTCAGAAGTGGCACGGGGCCAGACAAGCTAAACCAGCCCCCCTGGGGCGGGCTGTCAGGGGTCTGGCAGGCCCCGGGGCCACGGGAGCCCCCGCAGAGGCAGAGCCTGGACACACAGCACCATCTGCTGCCACCGAGTGGGGACACCCACGTCCCCAGCACCGCACCGGCCCCGACCCACAGCTCGGCTCCCCGTGGGCAGCACCACCTTTCCTGCGAGGCACAACCGCTGCCCTTTGAGGCACAAAGTGCGGCCGTAAAATGCTTTGAAATTGTTAACCTTTTTTTTTTTTTTTTTTGGCTGGCCACAAACAGCACCAGCACCGGAGGGGACATGGCACCACACACACACACACACGCACCCCCCACTGGGCACTAACACCCCTACTCCGAGAAGCCTGACCACACTGACCTCCCCCCCCACGCAGAGCACGAGGTAGGAAATATAAACCTGAAAGAAGGGAACGTCATTTTGCGTTTGAGGTGTCACAGAGGGCTAAAGGACAAGGGTGACCCTGAGCAGAGGGCTGGGGAGCCCCCACCGCAGCCGTGGGGCGGCAGAGCTCGGGCAGGATCCCACCCCCTGGAATCACATCCTCTGCACTGCCCGATGGGCATCACCGAGGGATGGTCACCGTAACCACTGCCCTCCCAGCCAGCTTCCAAAGGGAGAGACTGCTCAGTGCTAAACCCCAAACTGCCTCAGTGACAGGAACACACAAACCCAGACAAAACCCACAGCCCTCTCCTGCCACCCTGAAAGTGCCACCCTGGCTCCAGCACGGCCCTGGGGTGACAGCAGGTACTTGTCACTTTGCCCCAATACCCTTGGCAACTCGAAATTTGGGGGGAAGGAGATGACAACAGGGAATGAAGTGAATAAATTCAGAGCAGAGGCTGACGAGGAAGGACAGCAGAACCTGAGGACCCAGTACTTCACATTACAGAAAGTTTGGGCAAGAAATTTAACTGAGTGTTCTCACTTACAAAACCACATCAATGTGCTCTGATGCCATTTTAAATTTAGCCTCTTGTGGGCTTTGTCTTTAGGTTTAAAAGCTTCCCAGAGCAGAAGAAACATCATGTAAGAACCAATTCTACAGAGTAGTGACTGCTTCAGGGCCTAGTGTATCTCAAGAAGACAGTGTTAAGGATCTCTCCAAGCCTGACCACAGGGTTCACCAGCAGAACCCCCCTTTCTGTGGGACGCTGTACCCCCAGGATGGGGAGTGAAGCTCTCCCTGGCACCGCACAAGCTGAGCACGTGCTGCACCCACAGATTTCACCCGCACTTTTGGGGTCCTCTGGGAGACTCACCTCTCAGTAAGTCTGAGAGCGGAGGACCACAATCCTCTGGAATTGTGTAGTCGCCTTTCCCGATGTTTTCAAATAACTTATAGATATTATCCCCTTCAAAGGGGTACAGACCCGTCGTGATGTTGTATCTGTGAAGGCAGAAGGAGAAGCCGAATGAGGAAACGCACACAGAACGGGGGCTCAGCTCTTACGTGAGTACATAAACCAAAAGCAGCCAAGAGGAAAATAAAAGACGAATATTTGACAGGATTTGGAAAGCCTCTTGAAACTTAGCCCTCCTTTATCACAGCCTCTTCATTCACGAGTCAAAACCACCATGACACCTCCCCGACAGGCTGGGATGGAGGAAACTTAAAAATAAATACTAGAGATACTTGTGGTTTTTATTCTTACAGCTGCTGTGCATCTCTGATGCTGGGAAGGGGCTGGCAGATACACACTGGGAGTAAAGATTACCTTCTGCAGAATTACAGGCACTTTGGGGAATGCAACCCCATCTAAAGGGGGGACCGACAGCCCCCCACACCCCCCTGCTCCCCCAACAGCACCCCGCAGGGCAGCGATGACAGCAGACAGACAGGACTGAGCTGTCTGGGGGGCTAAGTTCCGTAATGACAACACCCGGACGCTGCACGGGCACTTACAGCGTGACCCCCGCGGACCAGATGTCTACTTTAAAGCCTGAAAAGGTGTCGAGGCCATTGGCGATCTCTGGCGGCTGGAATGCTGGCGACCCCTGGCTCGTCCTGCACGTGTCGTCCTCCGCAAAGGGATGCAACGCCTGCGGCACAAGGGACACGTTAGTTCCAAACCTTCACGGCAAAGCCGAGCTGTTAGAAAAGTTTCATCTGGGGAAACAGGGGAAAACTCTGCTACTGAAGCTACATCTGCTTACATAGCGTGAGAAGGTGCCACTGCAGCAACTACACGCCAACAGTGACACTCTTGCCCCTCTCCTCCCGAACTAGGGCACTCTTCGGGTAATAAAGAGGATAAAGTTACATAGTTTATTGCCTTTTCACCACACTTTTGGGTTTGTCTAAGATGATGAATTCCTCTATACACTTCCTGGATGGAAGCTGTGGGCTGTTGTCAAGGAGTGTTTTGCCAATTGCAATAAATATTCGGAGTCACTGCAGAGCCCTCTGCAAGTGGAACAGCAAAAGCCTAAATGCACAATAAACCAACCGACACCACAAAGGTGACCTATATCTAGAATGTCACGCTTCCCACATTCCTGACTTCGCTGCCCTTCTCACATACCTCTGCTACGCCTAAATCAGATATTTTTAGCGTCCCATTGGTTGTTAGCAGGAGGTTCCCCGGTTTTATATCCTTGTGGACAATCCCTTGGCTGTGCAAGTATTCTAAGCCGTCTATAAGTTGGCAAAAGTACCTGCAGGAAGAGTTAGAGGAGAAAAAGTCAAGCACTTCCATAGACCGTGACTACAGGAACTACCGGGTTACCGGGTACAAGTCAGAAATACATTTACGTTGGATGAGGAACTTGAGATTGAAGTGTGGGGTGCAATAAATGGCATTTCATCTTCTGCCAAAGTCCGCCGTTCCCTGCCAGGGCTGTGCAGCAGGGCCCTTGCCACCGCAGCACGGGGCTGCTCCACACCAAAGCCCTCTCCACAGCTCCCCGTATTTTGTAAGTGCCGAGCCCCAGGCTGGCACAGACCCGAGTGAACGCTGCTTTAGCCACGGTGAAGTTACACCATGAGTTCCCTTCCGCCAGGAAGGGTGTTTTCCTGTACTTAAGGGCAGAGACTATGTGCGGGGCATTACCATAACGTAACAAGCGCTGACAGCCCAGCAACAACTGTGCAGGCAAGTTTCTTATCTCATAACATCCAGAAGCAATACCCAATCTGTAATCTCAGACACCTTTAAGTAACATGAAAATATGACCATAAGATGATGTAGTTACCACAGATTTGCTGGTCTGCACCGATTTGAGATACGTGCCAATCTTCTTGCAGCTGCTTCCAGGACTCTGAGGCTCCTTTACTCGCGGAGTGAAAGGGGCTGCAGCTGATCCTGCCTACGGACTGCCCGACCGCTCAGGCTGGGCATTGCCAAGCCCTAACCCACCCGAAGGGGTTAACCTCTCCTCTGACACCGACCCGCAGGGCTCACCTCCCCTCAGACTGGGCAAGTCCTTGGGGATTCCGACCCCACACGCCAGAGTGGCAGGAAAGGGGCTGGAAGGGCCGTCACGGATCTTGTGACGCAAAACAAGAGTAACAGAAAATTCAATAGGAAGATGTTTTTTTCTTCCCAGAATCTAAGGGCTGTCCCTGCCATCACTTCAGTAGTTTTTCACTGGATATGAAAGATGCAGTTATTACACAAAGCCGGGTTAACGTACAGCCAGTCAAAGCAACAGAGCAGATTGAATTCCCAGAGCCCAGCGGAGAGAGGCTACAGCAGCCTGAGGAACAGAACCGGACTTACCCGTGAGCCTGGAACACTGGAAACCTCTTTTCTGGGACACTGTCCAGCATCTCCTGCATCCCGCACACACAGTACTCCATCACCATATACGTGGAGGCAGAGTTAAGGAAGATTCAGGGTTAAACACTCCTCAGGCCCACGCACTGGTACCTGCCATCACACACTGGAGAAGCAGAGCCCGAGCTGGGCTGCTCCTCCCCAGGCACCCACCTTCTTACAGTCCCCAATGGGGGCAAAGAACCCACCAAAAGATTTCTCTGCTCAACGACCAGCTGCAACTCCGTGATCAGACCCAAACCAGGATGCCAACTCCACGGGAATTAAGCTGGAGGTCTCACAAACATGATGGAAACAGGATAATACTCTGAAGTGGCTACAAAAAGCCTGGAACCCCCCAGCAGAAGAACTGCAGCCTGTTCCCCCAGTGCCCCGGCTGCTCTGCGCCCGATGTGACAGTGAGCCCCCCATCACCCTCCCCTAAATTTCTGTTATTACTAACTTCAGTCCCAAAACAATATAGTATGCTAATAGCATGCACTATTTAACAGCTGCTGCTTGCCCCCGTCCCCACAGCAGTATTTCAGTAGCAGGAGGAAGGATCCCCAGGGAACTGGAAAGCTTTTCTGAAACCGCATGGATAAAAAAAGTTACAGCAGAATGCCAAGAACTGGTGGCACTTTTCAGTATTTGTTCCCTTGCAGCATATTCTAGTTTTCATCTCCTTTAACGCTGGGGCCAAACAATGGCATCTACACAACAGCCTAAAGCAGTAACTGCCTGCTTCCCTCCTCTATCCCGGCTTTTCCAGGCAGACTCTGCTCCAGAGGGGGCTGCCATGAACAGACCCTGAGACATCTGCTGGCTTTGCCACGGGAGTGCACCTTCCAGACCGAGCAGAGAAGAGCAGGGCCGTCAGGCAGTCCATGTTTCCAGCAACACAACGCGTTTCTGTGGTCCCCCTAATTATTCCTGGCAGATGCCTTCTTAACCTAAGCCTAAAATAAGTTGCTTATGGCCCAGGATGCCATCTTAACTCCTGAGGCAGGAGAGGCTAACGGGATGACCTGTGCTTTAAGCAGGATCTGCGCGAGAGATGGTGTTGCTTTTTTGCAGCCCATTCTATCCTGGAGCTCAAAACACTGCAAATTTGTTAAACTCACGCTACGTTCCCCATCTGAGCCACCCTTCAGAGGGCTGCTAAAACACTGAGATTTTATGATGGGCACAGTGCCACCCAGGAAATCAGCAGAAGCAAGAATAGCAGGAAGAGTTCCCAAAATTCATTCCTACCATTTCTTACTCGGGAAGAAATCTGTGAACGGCTCATATCACAGGGATGTGGAAGACGTCGACTCTCCCTCCTTCAAGAGAGCCACACTAACAGCGATTACACTCCCAGGAAGCACAGCCCAGCTCTCGTTCTGATCTGCAAAGCACAGCCTGATCTTGGGCCACTGGCTGCCAGGCTGATTTCACCCCTTCCTTTGTGCCTGCTCCATCCCTGGGGGAGCACGAGCTTCCAGGCTGGAGCAGATCTGTCACAAGTGCCCCAAGACAACGGGAGGCTCTCAGTTCCTCTGATCAATAGGGTTCTGCCCCCACGCACCACAGCACGTACTGGTGACAGGAGCTGTGGCAGAGGGTGCCAGCTGGGACGCTGCTTATTGAACTGGGGTTATTTTCTGCCTGGAT